>DWON01006619.1:0-13705 GCA_018251015.1 Phocides pigmalion okeechobee
GTTTTAGATAATTTAAATTACATTTGACAATACTTGAATCATTTAACTGAAATATTAATGTTAATTTGTAAAACAAGGTACATTTAAATTACATTTAATAATACTCGAATTATTTAAAGGTAACATTGATGTAATTTGTTTTAATAGCCCTAGCAGATTTATTGGGTGCTTATAAAATAGCGCTTATAAAATTCCGGTGTTTCATAAAATAGCGCATTGATGTTATGTGATTGGCATTTGTTTATGAGGTGAGGGCCGGTGCCTTTTATTGTGAATAGCTTCCGATATACGTGATGCGGCTAGCGTACCCCTGACGAAACACGTACACCTAACAATGACATTGCTCTGAATCATATTTTATTTTTATTTTACTTAATAAGACATACCAACTAAATAACTTTCTGGTTTGAAACGACTCCAGCACGAGCATGCAAACTACCTGGTGTTGAGTAGTCGCAGCCCATAGACATTCACGTACAACCACATACACGACGAAAATCCTATCTGAGCTCGAACGTAGATACATTGATACTCTTGAGGACTAAGATGGTCGCCTCGCTTTAAAGTGTAGCCGGCAACCGCACCTCACTAACCGAAACACAAGTAATACTTTACGGCGGATTATGAGGGCAGCAATGGTACCTCTCCGATCGAACTTTATTTTTATTTTATTTAATAAGACATAATAAAATGAACAACATTATGGTTTGAAACGACTTCAGCTCCACTTGCTTGCTCCGTTAATTTAAGTTATCATTTGTAAATGCCACTTTCAAAGTTGGAAAATAGGTGTTTCTGAGTTTCTTTCGGAGCCTCTTCTCCAAAAAGAAACGGTCGGTAGTTTAATGACGTTCAAAGAAGGTTCTGTAAACAATCTACTTTACAGAAATTACTCACAGTCCTATCTAAAGTCGTTCACAGAGGCATTAAGCTTCGAAGCGAAGATCCATGAGCTTTTGCGACCACTTAACATTAGATAGCTTTCACACTTCTTTTGTTATTGTTGAATACTATAAAAATATCCATTATTGTTTATTATAATGAACTAACACAAATGTAGCGACGATGTAATCCGAGAGTCGATAACCGCAATCTACATACGCAGCGGAGCACGCCTCCGCCGGCCGCTCCGCACGCGATGTAAGGGACCTCACACACGGTCGACAACGGGCTACTCAATGCGAACCAGTCTCAATCCTGGTCTTCTTAGGCTGGGGCACCAGGGGGCACGCATTGTCCCCAAAGGAAATTTCGAAAATAACGAAAATTTGCCATAAAAACTAAAAAATAAAACAATTTGAATACAACTAAAAGATCCGGTAACCTGTGTATTTTTTATAGGTGAAAATTATCCAAATACAAAAAATAACGAACTTACAACTATCGAGAATTGACGTGCCCCAAACCAAGTGACAAAAAAGGCCTGCCTCAATCTATACAAATAATATTTGCGGGTATATAGGTGAGTATATGGGAACTATTTGCTCTTACGAAGCAGTAACTAGTAATAGTGAGAGCAGGTGCAATTACAAATTTAGAACAATATAAGAAGTTACAATTACAAATTTAGAAGTTATCCTCGCAAACTGCCTTAGCGATATCAATCTTTAAAACTATCTAGATATCATCGCAAACGTGGAAGTATTTTTAGATACATACATTATATATTGGCACGATATATAGACGTCGCTGAGTGTTCGAAATCGTCGAAATATTGTATTATACTATTTTTATTTTTAGCAAAGTTACTAGTTAAAATAGTCTGTGCAAAATATTATTTCATGCTATTGTAATGAACTGCACAAACAAAACAAAACTTTACGTTGCAAAGTTGTTGCAGTCGGGGTTTAATTGCAAGTTACCTATCATATTTCTGCTATAAAAAAGTATCATTTATTAATGATACGATAGGCTTGACTTCTTACAATTTATCATCAATGAACCGTCATTAATTCTAGAGTAATATTGCAACGAAATATGGCGGCATTGCTTCGTGCATTTTATCCTTTTCTTTACATATAACAAAACTATAACTGATCACTGTCTATACATGGCAAATATGTTTAAAAAACCATAATTTGGTACATTTATATAGCAAAAGAGAACCCAAAACAACAACAAATTTCTATTTGTCTGTATGTTTATGCACGCTAATGACAGAAACGGCTTATTTTAATGCAGTTTTCAGGATGATATTGTGATGGGCTTCATTTTTAGTGTTTTTTTTTTTTAATTTAAATCGTTTAATAAATAAATAATCATGGAAGAATGTCAATTTAGGTAACTTGTGAACAAAGTCGCGGGCAAAAGCTAGTAAATAAATAAAGCGAAACGTGGTCCCGTATTAACATTGTATATTATTACCAGCGATCTCATCAAAATAAATCCTTAAAAGAAACTACACGTAGCAACATTAATTTCCATTTCTTTTGCAGGAGCGGTTAAAATAATAAATTGTTTCTATTAGTTTGTGCCCATTAATAACAGCACTTAACCATCCTTTTTAAGGTTCGAACGTTAACGAGATGCAAAATAGTTTAAGTCGGTAAGAGAAGGGATAAATAGTCCACACGCAAAGTAAAAATTTCGCCGATGACTGGTTCTCAGTTGTTTTCTATACGAGATCCTGCGGCCCTCGAAATTTAAGGGCTGAGCAGGAATATAGTGTGGTTTTTTTACTCAATAAAGACTGACAAACCCCTTCATCCCGGCTCTGGTTGGAGGAGATAATTTGGTTATTATGACATCAAAAACAAACACAGTACAAATTTCGTTAAAAAATCGTTCGGTAAAAAAAATCTGATGTCATATGATAGGTTGTCATATGACAGCAGAATTTTTACATGCGTATGTGGTCGCTACTCTTTCAACGCACGGAACTGCATTTGAAGTTCACGAAGCTTCATCATACACATCTCTGAAGCATTTTATGTTTACGTGTTACTTTGAAGGAGGGAGAACTTATAGTTCGACCGGGGAGCTGTAAAGCATTACTTGTGTTTCCGTTGGAGAGGTGCGGTTGTCGGCTACACTTTGAAGCGAGGCGCCGCATCTATGTGCGAGCTCAGTTAGGATTTTAGTCGTATTTGTGATTGTACATGGATGTTTATGGGCTGCGATTACTTACCATCAGGTGGTTTGCAGACTCGTTTGCTACTCTTCTTATATAAAAAAAACCGTATACATTATATATAATTGGTCATCAAACTCTGTTGCCGACTCTCGGTCTAAACTACTTCTAATTGATTTGCAATCGGCCACAGTTGGACCGTTCGCTCGCGGACGAGCGCAAAATACGAACCATCATTAAATAGAGTTATGAAAGCGATGCCGAGTTGACAGTTTCTAGTGGCGTGATATAACGTTTGTGGAGCCCTTTGTGGCGATGGCTTACGTAATTTACGTGCTCGATGATATTTATCGTGGCTTGCATGTGTTTGCGGACATGTAGTCCGATTTATGGGACAGATTGAGTATTAGGAGAAAGGTATATATTAAAATGGTTGTTTTGTATTCGTTAACTAATGCCTTACGATTTTTTAGGGTTTTATAAAACCCTCCTACGGATATCTTAGATATTAAACAATCCTTCCATTCCTATGACTGCCTTATTTTTTTCACAAGTGTAGAAGTTCCGTCGTATAAAAATATGGAGCCTTTTTAACATAAGACAGAAATCCAATCCGATTTGAGACATGCAAGCGATTTTATAATTAAGTATAGTATAATCCACTTCGCCTATATGTCTTCTAACATATCTTTACACATGAATGAGTCAGTCACAACAAGCTTGTGGACGTTTCAAGGTAATCTTTCAGGTACAATGGAAAAATCTGCTCGGACAACGATGTCCGATGATCGATGGCACGCGTCGCCGCCAATAATAATATAATTTCCACCTCAAACGATCCAAGGATGAATAGCGATTGCGTGTGGACACTGGCCATTTGCAGGTGGGTCACGCGCGAACACCGCCGCCGGCATGGCGTCACATCCTCCACTGAATTGGCCACGATAATTAATAAAAGAATTGCGCCCGCGCAAGGCAACGCTATGTTCGGTAATGCTCGGCGATTTCGACGCATTGTTGACGATCCACGCTCAAATTGTTAACAAAAACTTCGAGTTATCGAATCGAGAGACGAGGCGCGGTGTCAGAACGCGTGAATCATTTTTATTCCCCTTTTGACAATCGGCATCTGTCATTCAAGCGGTGCTCGGCATTTCCTACATCGGACTTAATGTTTTGATTGCGACACGCGGAAATCCAGTTTTGGATTATGGCGCTTTTTGCCGATGGTGTTGACTTGATTAATGAAGAAAACTGATGATGATGGCACTTATGACCTTGTTAAAGTGATAAATATTCACTTGAAAGTTGAAACTTTGTATAGTGTATACAGACTTCCTCACGAGTGTATAGGTATACAAACTATACTACGAGTATAGTTGTTTCTCAAAATATCACTTACAGACTCATAAATATTTTAAAAATCCACGCAATATTTCCATCGTAGTATCAATATTTAAAAATTATGACCTTTAAGTCATTTCGATGCAAGGCGTAGCTCATCAATATGGGACGTTGGTTGAGTGACGTTGAGCCAGCCTCCAAACCAGACAAGCTCCCTATCACGGCTGTCATCTCTCGCCCATTATGCGCAGAATAGACGTACGACCTCAGCAGGTTGCCGGCAAGGCCGCGCGCCTTCCCAGCCTTTCGGTTTAAATACCACCACATTCTGTGGGTTCAAGTACCCGGTTGTCAATTGTTTAATCAATGGGTATTACTCTTCACGGTAATAACGATGCTTGAATCATCCGTTTCCCGTGCTAGCTTCGTTACTACGTAGGCACACACTTTTTCCTTTAAGCAGATTAACAATTTTAATGTTGTAGGAATTATAAGAACATGAAAATTCAACACATCCGTATTACGTCCTTATCGTCGTCATAAGCGGCTAATTTGTCAAGTACCATTCTCATGATTTATGATTGAACCATAAAACCAAGTACCAAAGTTATGAATTTTGGTACACCATTAACCTAAATGGTAAATGCACTTGAATATTTTAATTTACATATGGTCATGCTACATTTGGTTTAAAGATTATGGATTCTAATTGAAATAAATAGAGGTTCAGACTTACTCGAAATTGTACTTAAAGTTAGAAGTTTAAGAAAAGTTATCAAAAATATGCTAGACTTTAAAATCAACGTCTTAAAAATCAATATAACACAAGAGCAGACGACCGACAAACAAAAGGATCGTCACAGGGTACGTGCTCAAAAGGATTCCTTTAGTGTTCGCGGTAGACAGGCAGACTTCATAGTCCTTTGTGAAAAACATTATAAAAAAGCTCGTACGCAGACGCTTTAAAAGCTATTATACGGAACGCTTGCATCAACGCCTACTAGCGGAGGGACGGAGTCATGCAATCAACGCACGAAGGCTCCGTGCTTTCAGATCTCTAGTCTCTCGCAATAACTGAAGAAAGTTAGATCATTAAAATGGATAGTAGGTACATTACTGTCAAGTACTTTCACTGCACACGCTACGTAAACAATAAATGAATAATTATCATAAGTCAATGCAACTCTCAGTTCAATGTGTCAAGGCTAGAGATGAAATTATGTTCACGAGAAAAGAATGAAATCCATTAGAGTTGGATCCATTTGATGATCTCAAAGCGAATGAAAGGCTCGGTGAAAAACACAATAGTTTGAAAGCAATGAATTTATAGGGTAATTTGGATATATTATGTAAACATCCGGCGCGATAAAGCTTTCCAATAATTAATAATTATTTATTGGACAAGTATAAAAAGCGTTGCCCACGAACAAAGTTAATACCGTATTGAATAAAGTTTCATTAGAAAACTTTCCTCAAAGGCTCCGGACGGGACGTTGAACCTACCTCGGAGAAAATTTAAAAAGCCGTTGAACGGAGCTTAATATGAAATAATAACATCTCGGTTAACGACGCCAAATTACTGAGAAGTTCAAAAAGTTTTGTTTTCATATAATATTTTAGCTAATATAGTATTTTTAAATATGGTAAACAATCAGGAAAGTCAATAACCTTTTATGAAACCATTCCTGGAGATCTATGAAGGACGACAGCATTATTTTAATCTGTGCCAAGCTGCCCAAATATGTTCCACTTAGCAGTCAATATGTGTTTGTTTCGACTGGCTCTGGTACCTTTGGTCCGTGGAAACCGAGCACCAAAAAATTCCGCGCTGATTAGCGATCGCAAATCTCCATTCGAGTTATGTACCAGCGCTCTTGTCACCTTCGTCGACGTGAGACTAATTGGTCGTAAAAAAAACTTGCATTGTTTTATTATCATCCCCTGTCTATAGAAAGGGTGTAGACAATTAGTCTCCGAGCCGACGACACTGTAGCAGGGGAGCCTCTCAAAGAGGCCTTTTCGAGGGCCTCTCGTGTCGTATGCTTTAATTGCTGACGCATATTAGAGCTTTACAGAATCATCTAGGTACCGGCTTTAAAATTATACATAGGATTTGCAGTTACAAAACAAGGGGTTGTTACGTATGTTCCAGTCTTTTTATTTAAGTTTGTTTTGAAAAATTTTGTCGTAAATGTCATGTTTGATAGCCGTATACATCAGGTACTCAGACTTGATTGGATACGGTTTAATTAAGTATGGGAATGTATTTGTGACTAACCTTAGGTAAGGATAAAACAATGCTATTTGGATTCGATTATATGTTATAGATGGTAATGATTAACGATGACCAGGTAATACCTTATCCGTTGTATTCCTGTTTCGTACTTCACTACATAAAACTGAAGTAATTTTACTCACTTCAAAATCTATATAGCAAAATAATCAGTCTCTAACATCTTATTAACATGAACGAATTTCACTCCGTACTCACACTGACTGCGGGTCTCATACATTAGATCGAGTCAGGATTGCGGGAAGCGGCACTAAACTGGAGCTCTTTTCGACAATTCACTGAAACATTTAATTTTATCATTCGTGTTTCATCTACGAATACACAGACGCAATGTTTACCCCTTTTTTGTTTGTTTTGTTTAGTCTTGTGGCGCCGACGTAAGCACAGCACTTTTGTTCGTCCTTAATCCATACAGATTTGTACGTACAACATAGGTTAACCAGCCGCAAGCGCGTTGCGTGACGCGATATACATAAGTGTAGTACGCCACAGAGAAAGTGTACCTTTCAATTAAGGTACAGCACGGTCGTTTGATACATCCATTTGACAAAATACGTAGCACACATAAGGCTTGCGACACTTACGACAACTGGGCCGGGCGACAATCGCGCCGTTGTGTAACACATGCGTTGCGGTTTAGTGGGCGACAACCGCAAGCTTTAGAAATCTCGGACGTGGTCCTCAATGCGGTATCGGGTGCAACGACTGACCAATCAGAGCTAAACACACGATCATCTGTAGACGATTTATTGTATTATAGCGGATTGATCACTGATGTGGCTTATAAGTTTCTTTATTGTTTATAAAATGTTGTTGTTTTGCTTCATTTTTGCAAAATATTTATAATATTTCGTATGCCGCGCTATGAAATTGTATTTAAGTTTATTTTCTTTTAATTTATTTACATTTGGTAGAGCTTGTCTAATTGTGCGTGTGTAAACTGCAATGTACAGAAATAATTACACAAAGTTTTACAATTTATATAATTATGAAGCAGTAATGTGTAATCCTGATGAAAATACAATATTATGGTATCATTAAGATGGTGTGGCGATAGAATATAGGTACTTAATGTAAAAACTAAAACTCAATAACGATATAATGTATTTTAATTGTCTTAACTTCATGCGATTGACTTCAGATGTCCTCTGAACAAGAATAATTTTGATAAGGATAAGTGTGTAAACATAAAAAGGAAAATTAAATTAATAGTTAATTTTCTTTTTTAATGAAGTGGTTATTTTTAATCAAACTTGTTTTTATTAGTTTTTCAACTAATCATTGTGTATTAGTACGTAGTCGTATGAATCGTAATAGTCTGTGCATGTTTCATAAGTTTCAAAACTCAAGTAATTTTAATGCACTAACACCTAATACTATTAAATAATACATCTGATACCATAAAATTCGCACAGCAAAATCCTAATATGTGAGCTTAACAATAATGATAGAGCCGGTCGACCGGATGGGGCGATTTTGAATCCAGTGCAATTTGCTAGTGACTGAAATTAACTTAATAATACAGACTAAACATCCCAATCATGGGTGCCTCACGTCGTTAGTCGTGTCTCGGTCATCCCTCGGGCAGTGCAAGATGCTTTATGTCTCGCGTGTCGCAGTAAAATCGCATTAGTGTAAGTAGCCCACAAAGTGGTTAATAATGACCGCGGGCTAGAAATAAGAAACCAACATATTTTGCTTTGAACTTTCTGGAGTGAAAAATACAACGTATTTTGTAAGTGGAGCGATCTGCAATAAGCTACAGTCTTACTTACTTATATCTTATAGTAAAGGTACCTATTTAAATATATTTACAACATTGTGGATGTAAATATTTCCTTATTGATAGTGAATCACTGAGAATAATAGTAGATTCCGTTTAATATTAGTGTTAATCTATATAAATACGTCTGATTTCAAGTTTCTTTGCAATAATATTACGAGCTATTCTATGAAACTTTAGTTTTAAGTATCTTCTGTTATCTAGATCATTTTCCTCCCATACAATGAAACGATACTTATGTAAAATTGAGTCGATTTACATAAAATACTTTTACAAGTTTAACCCAATTAAGTTTGTCTCTATAAAATATAAATGAATAAGTTTTGATAGAACATGACTGGCGTTTGGTGTCCTAATTTTAGCTTTAATACAATCAAATGGTATCTACCAACATAATTATACTATTGTATAATTCATAATGATCTTAAAAAAGAGAACATGTTTGTAATAGTAAAGAAAATTTCCCTGTAATTACTATGGCTCCTTGTACTTATTAATTCTCCTTTATGTTTTATCTGCTGTCCGAAACTTTGTTCAGGTGGGCTTCAATTTTTGTTTTTTTCCAGACTTTCTAACAGTAAAAAGTTCTTATGCACTCTTAACCGCAATATCTATATTGATATAACTTTTTATTTATAGACCGATTCCAATGAAAAGGACGCTAAACATAAGTGAAGCTTACGGCGATACATTAATGAAAATCACACCGACACTGATTAAGCCGTTTCTAAGATTAAAGCGCACAAACGCACATACAAACAAAAAATCTAAAAAATATTGTTCCATTGCGTTAATAAAAGCCACTAATAATTGTTTCTCATATATCTTCTTTCTCCAGACAGCGATCGGTTACTATATTATTTATGTAGACAGACAGTATCCGAACCTTCTGTTAAGATTTAGAGATATATTATACTTACGAAAGTAGTTTCGTTAAGGGTGACTTCGCTTGACCCCTTCAAATGTGTACCATATCTTTAAGCATGGTTGCGCTATCAACCCGCATACCGTGTGTTCTGTTCTGACAGTTGAGTTGGCCCAAGATCTTAACGATAAGAGCACACAAAAAGAACACCTGGAATTCAAGCATGCGACGCGATAAGGATATTCGTTGTATCTTCGAAAATATGACCTTTTAACCGACTTTTTAGTTTCAAGTGTAAAAAAAATCGTAAACGTAAGTAAACTATCTAAAAAGTTAATCAAACGCGATCTGAATTGGTTGGGTTAGCGCTTCAAAGATAACGTTATGCAGTGGAATCTGCTTGCTATCGATAGACGTCGTCATTAACCCTTCTCGAAGTCGGCTCGGCTTCGAGTCAGACCAGCATTACCAATCACACGATTAGCTGTCACGTGTGGTCATCATGTTTCTAAAGTTAAATTGTATTTTTTTTTATTTATCAATGACTGATTTAAAAAAGTTTTTTCGCGAGTTTTTTCCACTGGCTTTTTTCTCCCGGTCAAGCCAACACGGCGCTTAAAGCCGATGTACTGATTTTACACTGTACCTTTGTAAAGATGGTACTTCATCGGTTTCTCCCTTGAAGTAATCTGAAATTTATATGCCTATGCTTCTCACCACAAATATTAAAAAGTTTATAAAAGGTAATACAAAGGTAGTACAGTACAACAAATATAAATATTAATCCTCATTGCATTTAAGTTGCAGGTTTATAAAATTCCACTATTACTTTGACTTATGTCCCGATGATCGATAAAATTCCGTTCACTATGATACGTATGCAACATGATATGCAAGTTGTCCTGTCGTCGAAAATATAATGACTCACGGTTCCTTGGCGAAGGTTTGTGTCGTACATTTTATGGATTAGTCACATGTCACAAGGCACAAGTCACAAGGCACAAGTTACAATAGGGCACATATAGTTTGCGGTGTAACAAAATTCTCGATGCATACAACTTAGTTCCATATATTATAGGCCAATGCACGTACCGTTTTACTGAAGCCCTGCGCATTAGTCTTCGTTAATAAACAGAAGTAATTTTAAAATTACGCTTTAATCTAAAATTATAAAGGTGAATAATCGAAGCTACTTCCATTTTACGAGTGAATTTTTGTACGAGGAAACTAGCTTACTAGCTAGCTGCAAACGAGAACCATAAACATCCACATGCCACCTTAAACTAAAGTCCAATCGGAACTCCCACGTTCAGACTAAGAAATTTACCTCAAATCAGCCACCAAACCATTATTTTTTATATTTGGACAGTAGCAAACGTGATGGCTCCTGATCACAGGTAAGCTTCCAACTTCTAAGTATCGTCATGACCACGGAACAAGCGATTGGATCGAAATATCGGCGATATATAAGATTATATATATAAGATATATAAGATTATAATACGTAAATTGGTTTTTCTAAGTGAGGACAATATTCATTAGTATGAAATTTAAGACAAAGACAAAAAGGGTGTTACGGAACTGATTGCAACATCAACAATGAAATCAATCGGGAATCGAACCCGTAGCCCCCCGTAACCGCAGTAGTCTAAGTGTTACGTCAACTAACCACCAACCCGTACAGTTGTTTCTACATGTACCGGTTACATAAATATGCATTGAGGACCCGCGTGACAGTTACTACGCTGATTAACCGAGCGTTCCGGGTTCGTATTCCAGGTGCATCCCTATTCATATCCCTATTTTTAATTAACATTGAAACGTCATCCGTTTCTTTATTTTTTTGTGTTTTTTTAGCACGAGAAGTAATACATTGATTTACCTCGTACTGTGTATACAGTGTCTAAACCTCTTATACACACATTAATACACGCATCACACGTATCTTGGAACTAATCAATGATCAAAAACCATTGCAGCTTGAATGACTATATTATAACCATAATTTTCAAATGACATAACATCATAAAATGCGAACAAACCCACAGTATAAGCTAGTATGATGTAAAAATATGACTTTTTTCTCTCGACTGCAGCGCCATCACCATCATCATATGTCAGTCACATTGCAGTGTAGTGTTGTGTCCTACAAAACATAAAAGCGGCGGCAATTTATTTATTAATCAAATTATGGACTCGAAAAATTTTCATTTTACATTAAATATTGCGTAAGTTATCTTAAATTTCATGACCGTTGCAAAATGTAAATCATATTATTTGACAGTAATTGTGTATTTATCTCTTGTATGTTCGTTCTTGGAAAGCGGCGACTCTAGTATTGGTAGTAAAATACAGTAAATGGTCCTTGTATAGTTTACTGACGACCCGGCCCAGCTTCGCTCGGGTAATAGTTTATATTAACTTACATTTTTTTTTTCATACATGTATCCAGTCGCAAAAACTAACAATTAGAAACACCTATTTCGAAGGACGACCGAATTACTATATTGATTTAAACAATTAATTTCTCGCCTAATTTACAAAAAAACTTAACTTATTATGCACCGAAACCTCCTTAAGAATCGTTGAAAACTTAAAAAAAATCCGTTCAGTACATTTTGAATTTAACATGAACAGACAGAGAGACGCGACGAGGAAATTTGTTTTATAATATTTATCAAGGTGGGAGAAATATAATTCGACCGGGGACCGGAGGTACCAACGAAGTCCTTGTAATCCATCGTAAAGCATAACTTGTGTTTTGGTTGGATTGGTGCGGTTGCCGGCTACACTTTGAAGTGAGGCGACCATCTTAGTCCTCAAGAGTAGCAACGTGTCCACGTTCAAACCCATGGATGTGGATGTCTATGGGCTGCGACTACTTAACATAAGGTGGTTTGCATGTTCGTTTGCTACTCTTCTCACATAAAAAAAACATAGATTATTCAGCTTTCTGCAGGTAAGCTACTCTACCAAATACCTTATCGCCGGATTTATTTGCGTATTGATAGGGGAATTCGTCTGTTTGAACAGCTTTAGGATGACATGAGTCGAGAGCGAAGGCCAGCGGCTATGTTTAACATACGCGTAATTATTACGTCGTAGTAATTTAACTAATTGCATTGTTTATATTATTTTCTAACAACTAAGCTATAATATGTTCAAAATGAATTGAAATAAGTTATTTTGCGTTATATTAATTACTAAAAGTATGTTAAAAGTAAGAAATTGTTACAATGCGTTAAGAAACAATGTTATTTTAAACAGTTTTCTTTACAAAGATACAATGAAACGCATTGTAACTAAACGGCTATGTTATAGATTCTAATAGCGTAATTTATGGTTACCGGTCAGTGTTGTACGAAATTAAAAAACAATTTTGTATTTCGAACACATTTCCCGCGCATATTCCCATTAGACCATAGACAACGGAGTGAAAAAATTCTAAATCCATGCATTAGACGCCATCTTTCCAATTTGACAGTTCAAAGAGACGCAACCCTGACATTCCGTTCGTTCGGAATTTTTCAACAACACGATCAAACTGTTTGAAGGTGAACAAAAAATATCCGAAGTGAAATCTGCGATGTACCAGTATGTAGGCAATCATTAAGTACGTAATTATCGACTATTCTACTATTGCAATGTAACATATTAACAAATATTTAGCGATATAAAAGCGGAACTTTGCATGGTTAAGTGTATTTACCTTTACACTATGAGATGGCAATTATTATAAGTTAATGATTTATGCAATTGTAGAAGAAGCGACTTGGACTGTATCCGATATTATAAGGTAACTGCAGTCCATACTCATACGTAATGAATAACAAACAACATGTTTAGCTGCGATTTGTGCACATCGTATAAGATAGACCAACTTAAGCAACGGCGCGCGTAGTCGCGAATTGGATGGGTGATCATTAGTATGCGTTTAGACTTGAGGTTTGTGCACATCGTACAATATGTGCTGCTTTAACGTCGGCGTTCAAGACTGGGGGCGGACTTAACATCTGTGTATTCGTAGATAATACACAGATGCTAAAAATACAACATTTCAGCAATTTGTCGGCGTATCTTCAGTCTAATCAAATAAGCTCTAGCTTACGGCCGCCTCCCGCAATACTGAACCCATCGTATATCCGCGCCGTAGTCAAAGTGTTCATTTCTATGTATATGCTGAGGAATAGATCAAAACAGGTACATTCTGAACCCAGTATATTTATATAACACCATCATATTAAACTGAAGGTGGTAGAGCCGTTAGAACTCGCCCGGGGTGGCACCACCGCCTCCCTCATAACCCACCGTAAAGTAACATGTTTTTCATGTATTGTGTTTCGGTTGAGG
>DWON01006620.1:0-13705 GCA_018251015.1 Phocides pigmalion okeechobee
AATTGTTAGTTTTTGCAACTAGGTAATGACTGGATGCATGTATGAAAGAAAAATAATGTAAGTAAATATAAACTCTAATACCCGAGCGAAGCTAGGCCGGGTCGTTAGTTGCAGAATAAAAGATTTATTAAAGGCAATAAGTAATGATGCAATAATGTTATTTACTTTCACACAGTCATTCGTATCGTGAAAACTCGTTCAAGAACATTTATAACTTTATCGTTTCATTTTCCCTTAGTTTCTACAGCCTTGCACTGTTCATTTTATTCATGTTTTATCGAGCAATTGTAATAATTAAAGCAATAATTAAATCATTATTTAGATTCAAATCATCCTCATAAAATCTTCATAAATGCTGATTTATAAATGAATCATTAAAATTATTAGATATTACGTAAATATCAAATTAATCCGAATGTAATTGGTTGTCTTCCAGATACTGTCTAATGATTGACTTTTTCAAATTGGAAGGATAGAACAGAAACATTTAAGCTAACTGGGCTTGAGAGTTCGCTGCAGCAAACGGTCATTAGAAAAAAATTATACCACGTCTCGTCCACGGCGTCGACGCCGACAGTGACAAGAGAGCTGATTCATATCGCACGCAGCGAAGTGCAACTACTATTCAAAGCGGGAATACAGCTAGCGTTCTCGGAACCATGCCGCATGTTTTCCTTTAGACTGTTAAGTTAGGCTTTATTATAATTAGTTTTATTGAACAATACTAGCATTTCAGTTACATACGTGTGATCCTCACTTATAACAATGACGCAAGTACGTCAGTTTTCAACGGAAGTAAAGCGTCTGTGGTAAACTTCAGTTGAGACTCCTGTTCTGTATAGAATTTTTGAAAATATGTATATAGACCAACACGGAGTCGGTTATAAATATTCAAGGAAAGAGGTGGTACTCTCGCCTACGTGACGTCCATCTTATTCGTCACAAGTGGCACCGTAATCTACTTTAGTAGGACCTACAGGACGCACTAAGCCGATGTACTGATTTTACATTGTACATCGTACATTCATTAAGTGTATGTAACTAACTTATAATGAAATAAAATATTCGAATTTGAAAACGATCACCTCTAGGCCTATAATGTGTGTTGTTGTTAAACAAATAGTAAGTGATTCGAGTGTGGATGTACCACTGCCGCCTTCATAATCTACAATAAAGCAATCCTTATGGTTTAATTGCAAAAGTGCTATTACCGACACTTAGCAAGTCGAATATCTCATGTGTTTAGGAGTTAACACATCTGTGACAAACATAATATTTGTATTATACATTTTTGAATTATAAAAATATTAAAACGAAATATAATAAAAGCCTAACCTAAACAATCTAAAGGGAGTTCGTGCCCATGCGGCATGGAGTCAAGAACGCTAGCCCCATTCCCGCGTTAAAAAACGATCACAATTTGATTTCAATTTGGTTACAGATATCCATGTTTGCCAGTGACTTATTTTTTATTATTAAAGAAGAGTAGCAAACAAGCATGCAAACCACCTGTTAAGCCCATAGACATCCACGTACAATTACAGGCACGACTGAAATCCTATCTGAGCTTGAACGTCGATAAGTTGCTACTCCTGACGACTAAGATGCTCTCCTCGCTTCAAAGTGCAGTCGACAACCGCATCTCTCCAACCGAAACACAAGTGATAGTCAAAAGTCGTGCCTAGTACATCCCACAGCCGTTATCACCACTAAGCAACGTATTCCCATATTCTGTTACGCTAACACAAAGACAAAACGCCGAGAAAGCAAAGCAGGGTAGAGTTTCAAGCGGTATTGAAACAATGAGAGCGCATTGTCTAATACTGAACCCTTTTACTGCTCGCTACTGAATATAATGGCGTACTGTCGAACAATGATGATATTGAATGACAGACCCGTTAGAAATGTAAAGATATAATTATAATTATGTATTGGAAATACGCTAAAATCTTAATATTAAAAGCATTAATACAACGTGTATGCACTTCAGTTGATTCCAATACACCTTTACAGTTGATTCCAATAACTTATATTAAAAACTAGCTGTGCCCACGACTTGGTCGGTGATGGTTGATATAAATTGACATAAATTCTTTATTTGTTTACCGATTTCAATGAAAAAAACAAGAAATGTTATGTGTATTCTATCGCCATATAATCCTGAAAACTGCTTTCAAATCGGATAAACCATTTCTGAGATTAGCGTGCACAAACATACAGATATACAGACAAACAGACAAAACTAAAGGACATTGTTTTGGGTTCTCTTGCTTATATAAAAGCATTCCGATATGATTATTTTATATATACACGCCATGTACAGACAGCGATCGATTACAGTTTTATTATATCTATATAGATAATATCATTATATATATTTTTATCTTGTCCGCTACGTAGAATATAAAACTAAACAAAAATTTTTTAAAAGGTCCATATTTTTTTAGTTTGATATAGACTGGATTTATTGTAATAATTAAAACTATTTTTGTCGTATGAAAATCATTTGGTACTAATCGCTTGTTAGAGCTTAATATATCGATTTGATATGCAGTATAAAAACTATTTATTACCTAAAATAGTTAAAAATATAGTACAGCAACATTTAAAATGGATAAGAGTTATACTTTACGTGAAAGTTATTATCTTATGTACATATGTACAAACTTGTAACTCAAGACTATTCTAATTTGCAGGTAGTAAAAATATGTAAAATAAAATAACGTAACTCGAGTTAACAGTTATTTTCGTATTACAGTGTGTATATGATGATGTTCCATGTAACCTACTTAGAACAGAATTGGTTATCTAGGTTAAACTGGGCTTACTTGGGTAGTAGCTGGTAACAATACATGAGAAGAATTTCATTAGTTCGTAGGCGATAGCAAACAAAACCCTGTTCTCCTTTTATACTCGCTTCATGGTCTAATATTCATGAATCTCTAAATATTATAAAACAAAGTATCCCGTCGCGTCTGTCTGTTCGTAATAAACTCAAAAAGTACTGGACGTATTTTCTCACAGTTTTCTACAACGTTTCTCAGGAAGCACTCTCTTCCTGAGAAACGTTTTGGTGCAAAATAAGTTAAGTTTTTTTTGTAAATTGGACGAGAAATTAAATAGTTTAATTCAATATAGTAATTTAATCGTTGTTCAAAATAGATGTATCTAATTGTTAGTTTTTGCAATTATGTAATGACTGGATGCATGTATGAAAGAAAAATAATGTTAGTAAATATAAACTCTATTACCCGAGCGAAGCTGGCCCGGGTCACTAGTTCATGAATATAGGTGAGAAAAGTAGGTTAAAAATGACAAAAATCCTCCTTGACGTTTGCCTTTTCGTTTCACACAAAAAACAGGAACCTTGCGTAAAAAGTTAAAATTTTATTAACTCCACAAATTGTTTGAATTGTTGATAAGCAAAAAGTGCGGTCAGGTGATTCTTTTTTTACAAAGAGCATCGGAAAAACCGTTCGTTATACAATAGTGCTACTAAACTAGATTTATACGTGATAAACAAACGTTAATGATAACCGTTTGGAGATCTCAAATGACATAAAGTGAACGAAAGTTCGGTTTGCGCATTCGGTTTTCACACGTACGTACAAGATGTAGTACGAGCTTTCTCCTTAGGTATTCCCGGAACGCTGTAGCAACGAGCTTTTCAAAAATCTTGAAAAGGGAGCTCCCCTTCAACCCCGGTGACGCAACATCAAAGTAGCCATGCTTTAGTGTTGCAAATTTCCATAGAAGACGGTCACTACTTTCCACTATAGCCTGCACAAAAAAGCAGTCGTTATGTTAATTAAAGGGCAAAGCCATAAACGAGGTAAAAAAAAATTGTCAACGTAGTAATAAATGTATGTTTGAAGAAATAACATACGACGGTGGCAAAAATTAGTTCAAACGTGGAAATCACCACCGCATCCAAACCATTCTGAAGCAGTTCTTGTGATTCGTTTGAAGACTAGACATACTATACATGTTACAGGGATAGGCCCTGAAGATTAGCAACGCATCTGTTTAACATCGGGTGAGAATCCATTTGGAGATTTTAGAACTCCATATGCGAGTGATTTTTTATCGCCAAGACAACTCGTAACGGTACTTTAATTTAATTTAATAAAATATGATTCTAGTTAGACCGCATTATCGTCTCCCACTCCCTTCAAAAATATTGAAATTTGCACGCTAATATTTAATATTAGTATAGAGATAAATAAATCACAAGTAAACAACACCAGATGGTAGCAGATGGTATAGATGAATTCTTTTGAATACAATCTATAGTTCGAACGCTGAAATCATTATTGATTAGCAAATAATAATACCTTTACCTCAGGAGTAGGAACGTATCTACGTTCGAGCTCAGATAGGATTTCAGCCGTGGGCTTACTTAACATCAGGTAGTTTGCATGCTCGTTGCTACACTTCTCATTTAAAAAATAGAAATTTATCCAGCAGTGGGACAGTAATGAATTAATGAAATAATTACGAAAGAGGTGATGATTACAATAGAAATTTAATAGGGTCATTCCTTTCCAATTGTATTCCAAATTACCAAATTACAAAGTAAGCATAATATAGGCCTGTTCAAAGAGATAATAGACCTCAACGAAAAAGTAATAAAACAAGCTAATAACAGAAATTGCTATCGACATACAAAGAACTAACACCTTTTACTGTATGATTACAAAACAGAAATAGCCGAGACGAAAATAAATAAAATCTGTTTATAAAATCAATTATCCGTCTGTCTTTTCCATTGGTAGGTTAAAAAAGCTGTTTTGAAAAGCCGCACATTTACACGGTTTAATTCGGAGGCACGCTTGTGAAACTTTAATCTAATAAGGTGAAAGCTGGTCGAAAGTAAGAAAACTACTGTGGGACTCCAATCGTGCGACTGGAATTTACTCCTTAAATTCGATGGTTTTTGAATATATATGAGAAACATATGATACTAAATATATGACAAAGGGAGTATTTTTTATGTGAGAAGAGTAGCAATAAAGAGAAGGTAACAAAAATCAACTTATTATTTCTAAGATCGCACGAACAATTATTTCAATAGAAAGTGCTTATTGCGGCGTGCCCTAATCAACGTAATCTTACGGTACTTATTTTATAAGTAAGATCTTAGACTTAATTATACACTAGAAAATATTTTAATACTATGTTCACTAGAAAACGACTTGAATGTTCTTAAGAAATATAAGTTCTAACAGGTACCATTTACGTAACCTAATTAATTATTACGAAGACCAGCCCAGCTTCGCTCGGGTAATACGTGTTTATATTTACTTACATTATTTTTGTTTCATACATACAACCAGTCATTACCTAATTGCAAAAACGAACAATTAGAAACATCTATTTCGAACGACGACTGAATGCTAAAAAACAAACTTCACATGTACCAAAACATTTCTCAGGCATCACACTACCTGTTGTCGAAAACTGTGAGGAAATCCGTCCAGTATTTTGTAGTTTATCATGAAGAGACAGACAGACTTTGGTCATGACAGTTAGTTTGATCATTCTTCAGCAAATATCAAGTTTCGCTTTTAGCTATAGCAAAGATTATTCCATGATAGGCTTCTAACTATTAAACTAAACTGTAGATACATTTACAGAAGAGTTGTAAATAGTAATTATTTAACATTATTATTAACCTTTCACATCACGTGTTGTCACATGTTACATAGTTGAACCAGTTTGCTCTACAGTTTTGTCGAATTTTCCTTTTAATTAGAGTAGCAAACGGGCATGCAAACCACCTGATGTTAAGTAGTCTTAGCCCATAGAGATTCAAGTACAACCACAGACACAACTGAAATCCTATCGTAGCTCAAACGTAGACGTTACTACTCCTGAGGACTAAGATGGTTGTCTCGATTCAAAGTCTAGCCGGTAACCGCATCTCTCCAACCGAAACACAAATAACACTTTACGGCGGATTATGAGGGTGGCGGTGATACCTCCCCGAACTATAGTTCTCCCACCTTTTTATAAATGAAATATATCCTTTCTTTCTTCATTTACCAACACTATTATAGTTTTACTAAAATTAATATTGCACCAATAGTAAGTTGACATCATCGCAAATATTGTACATAAACGATACAAACATCGCAGGTACTTCACAAATACTTTACCGCAACATGTAGGAAGCTCCTTGGCTGGAAATAGGAAGACTTGATCGACTCTCGATACACGTGGTCATCTCAAGCGTGACTATAACATTGTACGCATAAGGTTGATAATTGACTTAATACCATTTCTTTGTTCGCACCTACGTCAAACACCTTATCTATTTCAAGCAAGAACGCATCTTCGCTAGAAACCACATAGTTAAAGCTTATCCACGAATGTTAGTGGTTATTGCTTCCTAAGTGTACTGTTTATATCTATTCAACATTTTCACTGCTGTGAAACACTGTTTAACACTGTCCCTGCAGCGTGCTGATATGTACTTCGCGGCGTAACGCGCCTGCGACTTGCACCTATTAACGTTGTATGTGCACATCTGTATGGATTACGGTCAAACACAATTGCTCTGTTCACGTCGGCGCTACAAAACTGAAGGCAGACATTACGACTGTGTATTATTGGATGCTACATTTTTGGCGCATCTCCAGTATAGAGAAAACAGCTCTAGTTTAGTGCCACCTCCCGTGATCCTAACTCGATGTAATATAATAATATGATCGCTGTGAGCCAACTTGTCAGTTAAGGGAGTTAAGCCAATAGTCTATTATTGCTTCTTACACAAATGCCTAATTCATATTTGCTAGTTCTACGTCGGCATTTTCATAAATAGAAATTCTAATGCACTTTAACAATTCTGCATTTATTACGAAGTAGTCAGGAATCTCACCTGCCAAAGTGTGTTACGTCGTGCGTGCAATCCGTTACGAATTGCAATTTGCACGTTCCGACTTCCAGAACGGTTGAAAGTCCAAGATTTTAAACTAATATTATCGCGGAATTTATATATTTTACTATGTACCGGGAAGTCACGATTAACATTGTTCAACAATTGCGTTGTGTTGTCAACAGTTTCCTCCGCCACCGCAGTTTCGACGAGCTATAGGTCTGCTACATATCGCTTGTCCGGAAAAATATAGTATCCTGTCAAAATTTGGCACTAACTGAATTAATGATACAGTTCGACTTAAAAAAACATGTTAAAAACTTTAATCGCTTCTCCTGAAAAAGTACGTTTTTAGAGTTAATACAGTATCTTGATAGGCGATATGGACATATTTTTTTAAAAATATTATAAAGATCAAACAATATAAAAGAAATCAAAGACATTGCGTAATAAAAAGCAGCAGAATATTAAAAAAGACATATATTAATTAGCCAAATCGTTTTTATGTAATTCAAATAACATGCACAGTGATTTATTATTATAAGCAGGTTTGTTTCTTGCAAGATTATACTATGATACCGATTTCTAATCTGAATGTGCATCTTCAAAACGATACAAGCTATACAAATTTTTAAGCTAACGGTATTATTAACAATAATGAACAGTTTCTTTCTGATAACGTCTACGTCTACCACGACAAGCCATGATACAGAACGAATAACTTCTCTAAATATTATAAAATAAAGTCCCCCGTCGCGTCTGTCTGTCCATGATAAACTGAAAAAGAACTGAACGGATTTTCTCACAGTTTTCAACAAGTAGAGTGATTCCTGAAGAAGGTTTTGTTGTATAATAAATTAAGTTTTTTTGTAAATTGGGCGAGAACTTAAATATTTAAATTCAATATAGTAATTCAGTCGTCGTTCGAAATTGATGTTTTTAACTGTTACTTTTTGTAACTAGGTAATGACTGAATGCATGTATGAAAGAAAAATAATGTAAGTAAATATAAACTATTACCCGAGTGAAGCTGGGCTGGGTTGGTTTATAAATATTTTAATAGACAACTTTTTTTCATATTTTGTCTTACGCCACTGTTATCGTGAATATAATCAATTTGTACTAGTTTATTTAAATTGCACGAGAAAACATCAATGAAGGTCGCAGATGATTTCTAATGCATTAAACTTAATTTGACGACATGAGAATCTATATATTAGTATATTAAAGCCGACAGTGGTTATTGTATTACTATGCTATATATGTATATTTATATGTATATGTATACCGGAAAACCGAGCGAAATTCATTCACTCATTTATTCACTCGAAAAATCTTAATGGCAATTCTTATAACAAGATGGCGACACTTGCAACCTCATCCGGAATTATCATTCCAAAAATAATTCAATTTAATAGTATTAAGAATTCACTCAAAATAATTAAGAAAATAGCTCGCACCGTTATGTATGTATACATATGTAATACTATGCAAATGCGTTGTTGGTATACCATAGTACTTGTTTTAGTATACATACAAAAACCTTATTTGTGTTGTATTATATTATGTTTGTTATCTATTGTACGAAGGTTGTCTAGTAAATAGACGTCAGATAGATGATCACTTTGAGATAAGAACATTTTTATGTAGATCAAACAGTACCTTAACCATGTAGATTGTTTTTTTTTAATTTCTAATAAACTTTAAATAAATACATTCCGGAAATTGGATGCTTACTTCCTCCGATAGGTGTATATTTTCTTAACTTTAATTTTAGATAACCTAGCGGTAACTATTTCTGTATAATTTCATTCTAAATATACACGTGGAGATTGTATTCTCCCTCGACACTTGTCAATGGTTAAAGTTCCATCCGCATCAATGTATTTGCGTACGCAGCAAGATTTGGAACGAACTTCCTTGAGGTATTCTCTGAACGCTATGACATGAGGCTCTTAAAAAAGGTGCAAAGAAAGCTCTGCTTCAAAGCCAGCGATACTGGCGACTCCTCTGGTGTTGCATATTTCCATAGGCGAAGGTGACCGCTTTGGATAAGCTGGCCAAAAATTTATTAGGCTAATTTATATAAAATACTCAGTATGTTCTTCTCATTGCTGTAAATATTGAGCAACTCTAGTGAGTGTAGATGACAGATTTGTAACTCCAGACTATCTATTTTTACTTAGCTTTGGATGTCAAGTGTTATTTATTTGGTTTTGATGATGAAAAGTAGCTTGTTTACCTCTCCCTGAAATATTCAATATATTCCCCTTGAAAGATAAGCCGTATCGGTTATCTACTAACCCATGTTTTAAAGTTTAACATACGCAAACAACCCAACACAATTTTTAACCGGGTTGTGGTTTACATATTAAGAAAAGCATATTATTTTGAGATAAGACAATGTTAGTTGACACAGATTACAAACAGACGTTTTGTATACATAAATATAGATAAGGCACCTAAGTAGATCTGTGTAAATAAGGCACTCTCCCCGAATCTAATAAAGTCTGAAACAACGCTGACAATAATTAAGCTGTGAGCATTAATTGAAATAGATTTGGGTAAATTACATTTTACCAAGGTTATATTTATATTCCCTGGGTTCATGTTTATCTCATTATTCGAAGTTATTTACATACATGTCATCATCGGTCTACAGTTAAATATTACAAGTTGAACGATCAAAAATCTGGCTTATGCAGGGATTTCCTCTATTTCATCATTACTTCAACAACATAGTTCTGCCATGCAAAGGGTTCGATTCACAGGCAGGCAGATGTCTATATGATAAATTTAGATTTTTTCTCGGTATGGATTTGTACTTTTTTGTGTGTTCATGATTTCCATGATGCAGGAAATCCAGGTGAGGCACATGAATATAGAAAGTGTTTTTATTTATCCAAATAACAGGAAGATAGGGTAAAGTCTTTAAACCTATATATTGGTCAATTGAGGATTCCTATTGCCACTTTTCACTTCCTTCGTCGGACCTGGAAATTACTATTGCTTAACCTGTGAAGACAAATCTAACAGGCTAAGCATGATTTGGTTAAGTTGTGTTTGTTGAGAATATCTAAGGTCAGGCTCCATCAATAATCAAAATTACATCGGTATGCAAAATTTCCGCTCAATCAGATATCATAAGTGCCTGAAAATTAACTACAAAAATTGAACCAGAAAGATGTAATAACTCAAGCAGATATTATATGGTATATTAAACTTGAATCTGACATGAATCTTGACTCTCTTAACCTTTCAGATTAACCCCTGATTAAGTTCTAAGGTTAATAACCTTCTATCAGTGCTTTTAATACCATTTTGTTTCAGACAGGAGAAAGTGTATCAAAAGTAGTAAAAGTTTATTGACCGTTTAGTTTACGACTTTTGGCTCGACGGTTACGATTTGCCTTACGACTTACGTGTCGAAGACACACGATGTCATTGGACGTTGTCATCATCATCAATCCCATTACTAAGACCAATGGTCTCTTCGAATAAAACGGGTAAAGCTATAATCCGTTCCGCTGGTCAAGTGCAGATTGGTAAACCTCACACACATTTGACTAATTTAGCGATAAGTGTCAGGCTAGCAAATTTCTTCACGAAGTTTTGGTACGTCGTTAAAGTAAGTGATAATTAATATTTAATGCGCACATAACTTTAAAATTCAGAGTTGCGCACCTGAGATTCGAACCCCAAATTCCTCGTGTGAGGTCGGCTTATTCACTAGGCTATCGCTGCTTATACGTTATGTATAAAAGCATATTATAATGTAAATACAAGATTATTTTAATGTTGAAGACGTATCGCCTGACAAGGCTCCAGCTCCACCAGCTCGATATTTCGTTGTCATTTGTTAATGTAATTTTTAATTTAAATTGTAATTGTAATTTTGTAAGGCATGTTTTTGGAAATCGTGTGTTTTTATTCCTCGAACTCTAACCATTTTATGAAATTCAATGTTAATATCGATTTAATATATAGATGAATGTTTATTTCTACAAGAAAGATTTTAAAGTGTAAGTAATTGTCAGAAGACGAAAATAATAGCACGGAAAAAAGTTATCCTTCGGTAGATTGACGTAAATGTGGTTTGGTAGTGCCATTTGATGTGCCAAATTAATCACAATCTTCAAGAATATTTTGGCAGATATTCGACTTCAGAACAAACAAATTAACGCCAGAAATACTTCGTTAACATGCTTGTGGGTAAGTAAAACAACATCAAACTGCGAAGAGATATTCCTGTCCGTTGATAAACAAGGCTGGCCTTAAACAGGTTCCTTACACTCTGCATTTAAGTGATTTTCGAAGCAATCTTGGTGGTAAAAATACGGTTTTAATATTTTATACTAATACCATGTCCCACCTTGCCATATAACGTAAATATTTATATCATTTTCATTTATTTTTAATGTGTTAAGAGTAGCAAACGAGCATGCAAGCTACTTGAGGTTAATAGACACTGCAGCCCATGTATATCCACTTACAACCGCAAGCGGAACTGAAAACCTGAATCTGTGGTCGTACGAAGATGCGTTGCTACTCCGGAAAACTAAAATGGTCGCCTTAGATTTACGTGAACCGGCAACCACCCTTTTTCAACACATTTGCTTGAAGCTAGAAAAATGTGTGATTAAGAAAATGGTGACAAATACAGAATACATCCTATATTAGCGACACGTGACCGCTACAACATTCACTGGCTTGACATATAAAAGAATCAGAGTTCGATTCTCGAAAGAGTTATGGTACGGGGTTTGGTTTATATTCACGTCTTTTTGAGCCTATGACATCCCTAACTCATGGAACCTTAGCACAGGGCTGAAGCTATATTTAATAATTATGTTTTTACAACATAAAAACAAAGAACAAAGCTTATAAAGTAGTAACAAATATAGCGGAAGTAAATTTAAAATCACGCGAAGTGACAACCTTGACCGAAATGCGTACTCGTTTACTTAAAGTGTCCTCACAGTCACACCCCTACGCATTTAATAATGCAATGACAGAATGTCAAGTTATTAAGGTCGTGTGCTAAAAGAATGTAATTAAACTTACTTAAATTACAATAATGTAAATTTTAAAAATAAGTATAATAAAAGCCTAAACTAAATAATCTTATTAAATTAACCAAATATAAAAACTATTTTTCCCCATCTAAATAACAGAAATTGCGAGATGCAGAGATTACACACAAAGCCCAACTATCAAAGTGTTTACACCACAAGCCAGTATTGCCAGCCAGTATCGGCAACGATTTGTATGGTGAGCAGAAAAATCAACATTTCGTAAAACAAAATAAAATGTTTCTACTCTTCATACTCTTGTTTACTTTTACATAGAATGCTTACCTATTTTTTTATGTGTGAAGAGTAGCAAACGAGCATGCAAACCTAATGTGAAGTAGTCGCAGCCCATAAACATCCACGTACAACCACAAACACAACTAAAATCCTATCTGAGCTTGAACATAGATAGGTTGCTATTCCTGAGGACCAAGATGGTCGCCTAGCTTCAAAGTATAGCCGGCAACCACACTTCTCCACAACAAATAATGCTTTACGGCGAATTATGAGAGCGGCGATGGTACCTTCTTGGTCGAACTATAGTTCCTCCACCTATCAAGCTCTTGGACAAAGTAGAAGCCTTATGAAGTTATAACAGAACGGCGTAAACAGCTGCTGTACGACTGACTGACTAACTGATTGACTGACTGACTGACTGGACTGACAGACTGACTGGACTGACTGACTGACTGGCCTGACTGACTGACTGAATAGGTGAATATTATAGCACGAGTTCAAATAAGGTCGTTACAGCAAAACATATAGGTATCGACGCATACAACATCGATGACACAATACAGGAAATTATGTAATTTTGTGCGAATTGAATCACGTACCGCGTTAACTATTCGGTTACGTGCAATGTCACGATATCTTTGTAAAATTACACGTTATCTTTGTTGTTTAGAGGCCTCCTTCATGAATAGACCTTGGCCATGGAGATATTGTAGCCTATTCACCACGTGAAATTGGTTTGCGTTCGATAAGAAATTAATATTTTAATATATACTTCAATAATACTTCAAATATAATACTTCAATATTTAAATAGTAGTAGTAACGGTAAAGCTAATTTTAATAAAAGCCTAGCTGTACTCACGCGTTGAATAGCAATCGCAATTCTCTGTCAGAGATATGAACCAGCCCTCTTGTCACCGGCGGCGTCGGTCAAGCGTGGTACTGTTTGTTTGATTTTTTTTGGCACGCGGACCCCACGCGGGCCATAGTTTTCAAAGCCAAGCGGAACTAATACGTAATCAATGCTTAGAATAATTAAATTTTAAATAAATTAAATTTCGATTTATTATAATTGTTTTTCGAACGCTTTATAATAGTATTGTTTAGTATCAAACGTTTATTTACTAAATTAAAATCAAAAAATATTTTTTATTGTTACCTGTTTTTATTGGCATTTTCTTCTGTTTTTATTGAAGAATATGTTTTGTAAAATGTCAGTCGGAAATGCAAGGTTCGAGAGTTGGAAGGGTGGTCGCTAGTGTCAAAGAATTTCTTGTGTATTTCGAATTGCATGAAAAGCAGTCGAGTGTTATCGATATTGCCAGTCATTAACATTAATTCATAAAGATAGATTGAAACCCAACAAAAGATTTAGCCACTCATCCATCCATTTCTCCATAAATAATCAGAGCAACGTGGTAATCTGAACTTCGGGCCTAATTGTACATATCGCTTGTCCGGAAGAATACAGTATCATGTCAAAATTTGGCACTAACTGAATTAATGATACAGTTCGACTA
>DWON01006621.1:0-13704 GCA_018251015.1 Phocides pigmalion okeechobee
CCCATAGACATCCACGTACAACCACAAACACGACTGAAATCCTATCTGAGCTCGAACGTAGATGCGTTGCTACTCCTAACTACGATGGTCGCCTCGCTAAGTAATGTTTTACGGTGGATAGTGAGGGCGAGATACAATCTATAGGGAGTACATGCCCACGCGGCATTGTGCCAAGGAGGCTGGGCGCATTCTCGCGTTGAATAGCTTTCGCAATTCTATACGCGGGATATGAACCTGTTGTCTGCTCTTTTGTCTGCAGCGTCCTCCGTTTGGGACTGTACCGATTTATTTTCATATATACGTAACAACACGTACTTGCTAAGAAGCGAAGTCACTTAATTGAAACGTAATACGTGTGTTGTACATACTCTCTTTCCCTCTCTCTATCATTCTCTCTCTCTTTCTCTCTCACACTCACACATAACAACACCCATTAACAAAAGAAGTCACGAGCAAACACGTAATCACAATGGAACACATTTGCGTCTATTTACTTGGAATATATTTTATTTAGTTTTATTTTTAGTTACATTAAATCAATTGTTTTTGCGTTATGGAAACAAAACCTAAAAAACAATTGAACACCAACGTAAAGATATCGTGACGTGACCTGGAAAACATTGTGAAGACATCGTGAAGATACCATGAAAACATCGTAAAGGCTTCGTAAGGTCATTAATATAAGTTTCATTTACTGTTAAAGCAAGTGATATATATACAATAGTAGGGAGAAAGACTTTCATTTCAAAAGAATCGCTTATAACATCATTGATTATTAAATCAAGGTTATGAATATCAAGGTCTCGATGTTGAAAATTGGTCTCGGCCGCGGGATCCCCAGAGACTGACTTGCCCTGACCTAAGACCCGATTGTCTAGTTGAGTGGCTAATGGAATCGGCTTATTTGCCTTTATTCTCCAGGGAATTGTTCAATGAAAGTAACTTATAAGCCACATTGGGTAATAAGCTGGAGAATATTTTCTTTTCATGTAACACATATATGTAGATTATTTATTCAGTTTTCTGACGTCATTTTGAAATCATTAAAAAAAAAATCGTTTTTTACATAATTTTTTGAATGACCTCTCTATGTCACAAAATAAGTAGAGTTTACTAACGACATGTGACATAATTTTGATGCCTTTAGAATTGTTATGTGAAAAGAGTAGCAAACGAGTATGCAAACCACTTGATGTGAAGTAGTCGCAGCCCATAAACATATACATACAACCATAAACACTACTGAAATCCTATCTGAGCTAGAACGTGTATACGCCTCGCCTCAAAGTGGAGCCGGCATCCGCACCTCTCCAACCGAAACACCAGTAATGCTTTACGGCGGATTATGAGGCTGGCGGTGATACCTCCCCGGTTGAACTAAAGTTTTCCCACCTTGTAATTTTTTATTGTCGTGAATGATATATATATTTTTTTGGTATTTTGATGCAAAAATTTCATTATCAACGTTTAAATAAAAAAAAATGTATTTGTTCAACCATGTAAAGCCACAAAACTGCGCTGCAAACGGTAGCGACAATCGCTATGAACGGGTTTGCATAAACGTTTATTAGCGTACACGAAATAATTGTTTTGTGTCCCGACGTAGTACTTCGATTGTGTTTTCTTTTTTAATTTAGATCCCTCTCCTGTCTTCTACTTTCATTATAAGTAGACGCTCTGTGCTAACAGTTGGGTTTCATGGCCTTGTGTCCGATGGTACGAAATGACGCTTATACTGAAAAGCATAAGAAGGGCGTGTGTCCTGACCGAGACCGCAAATTTCAAAGTCCTTACACATTTTTTTTATGTTGGCAAGCTAACGATCATCTGATATTAAGTACTGTAACTGCAGCCCCATACATCCTTAATCGGATTACTTGTGTTTTAGTTGGAGAGGTGCGGATTCCGGCTACACTTTGAAGCGAGGCGGCCATCTTAGTTGTATCTATCGGCTCTTGCGTTGCTAAAAGCGGTAGACTCAGTTTAGCTGTAGATGTATCGCTATACCATATATGTTAATGGATCTATACCATGCAGCACCAAGTTGGAACGTTCTATTAATTTGCACAAATTAGTCGCATAAATCGATCAAGCATACAAGCCATGCGTTCCTCCAGCTTATTGCTCTAAAGCCTATTAAATTACACCGAAGACGAAGGGATAAATTGTCTCCGGAATAGCTTCCGTTGTACAATTCCCTAAAGTACAAAAGCAATTAGAAACCCTATTTCGATATCATTAAAATAGGCTGATAGTCTTAGGTACAAGAATGTGTGTTTCGCTAGTATTAGAGTCCGGGGAGATACCACCGCCACTCATAAACTACCGTAAAACAGTTGATATCTTTCGGTTGGAAAGGCGCGGTTGTCGAATACACTTAAAAGCGAGATGTCATGTCTTTAGTCTTGTTTGAGGTTGGACGTGGTTGTCTATGAGCTGCGACTATTTTTTTTATTGTGAAAGAGTAAGAAACGGGCATGCAGGCCACCTGATGTTAAGTGGTCACTGGAGTCCATGGACAATCACGTCCAACCTCAAAAAGAACAGAAGTTCTATTTAAGGATGGGCGCGGATGCGTTCCTACTCTTGAGGACTAAGATGGTCGCCTCCAATAATTTGTATCCGGCAACCACACCTCCCCAAACGAAACACAATACATCAAGACCATGTTGCTTTACGGCGGGCTATGAAGGTGGCGGTGGTGCCGCCCCGGGCGAGTATTAACGGCTCTACCACCTTTAAACTTATTTGCAGTGTCCACAAAGCTATTGAAAGGAACTGTACGCGTAATTCATAAACAAGTAAATAAATATTCCATAGAAAGTAGAACTACAGTTTAACCGGGATCATATCACCACCAGTCTCATAACCTGTCGGAAATGATTTTTTGGGTATCAGTTGAAGAGATCTGATTACCAGCAATTATAAAGAAAACATCTATCTACATCCTGTAGCAACGCATCTACGTAAATCAGTCAACAGGTGGACTGCATGCTCATTTTGTACTCCGTAAAATCGAGCCTTGGTTGTAAGCATTGAATATTAATTGGTACCCGCTGCGCTTCTGATCAATTAATCTATGGTTGCAAGTGTATCCGGCAACCACAAGTATATTAAATAATATATGTACGTTATTCTGTCCAAAATAGTGTTTATAAGTAATAATTCACATGCGACGTGTCTTAGTAATGGTCGCTGCGTGTCACTCACTTGCGACATTTTGCTGAGATCACGTCTCGAAGATCCGCTTAACTGAAATAGTTGTTTCTGTGGTACATCGTATTTGCTTACGACGATTTTGTATAATTGGTCTATACAATTCTCATTAAATTATGAGTAAGATTGAGCTATATCTTCAAAAGTCCTGTACAAATCGGTGTAAAAGTTTCGTATTATCTTGTAGAGATAGGGTTGTCAGCTTCATTAAATTAGTATGAGCGTGGAAAAATTCCTATTGGTACAATTTCAAACATAGTTTTAGTGTATAACGGGTACTCACGATTAACTCTTTTTAACTCCCGATATTTGCTAGATTGGGGATTTTTATCGGCAATCAAAAACACCAGTTACATTTTTAAATTTATGGATACCGCGACGATATTAGTTTAAATTCACATTTGTAGGTCGCGAAATCTATTGTCAAAATTATAGATTTTGGTATATAAGGTTATTAATACGTATTTATAGGTATTTTAACTATTACACTTGTTTGTAAAGAAATTGTTTGTAAAATGTTAAGTTAAAAAAAAGTATATTTTGAAATCATTGACAAAGCTACTCAATTTGCGATTTTAAACTAATATTACCGAGGAAATTATACTATATAACGAGTATTCACGATTAAGTTCTTTTTTCAAAAATCAGCTATTTAAAAAACCTTACCCGTTATATAGTAACGACACTCTATTGAATAAATTGAACATTTCACATACAGAAGAATTTGATAAAACGTTTTTTCGCCAGCCAATTAAATAAAAATACCTCAATTCACAATAACTCAATTTTATAATAACGAACGAATAAGTAAGTAATTTCTATTCTGTTAGTATTAAATTCATTATTACAGTTACTCGGAACAGTAGTAATAAACATAAATTTTGAACGTCGGCCTAAAATAACAATTTTGCTTCGTGTTTACTTTAATCATTATTTCCATTAAATTCCAGCTAACTTGTATGGGCACTTCGTTAATATTTCACCGGTGCCCATTACGATCTATGTAATATATACCCGATATATGATAAATATATTAACTTAATCCAAAATGGGTTTTGTATGTTCCAAAAAAGTTTGTTGAAGTGAAGAATTTTTTTGATATTCTTGAAGCGGACAGCCTGCAGTCCATCTGATACGAAGTCATCATTACCTCATATGATAAGTCACATCTGTCCTAATTTCAATGTTTTTACTGAATTTGAAGTAGCAAAGGAGCATGAAGTCCTCATGGTAAGCGATCATTACTGGCATACGAGACTTGTAATCAATTTTTTATAAACTTAAGTCTAATCTGAAATCGATAACAGATCGAGCAATAACAGTTTTCCACGGAAACACAAGTGGATGTGCCACTAGTGGATGCCACTAGGCAAAAGGAGCACAGGGCGTGCCTCAACCAGATGGACCGACGACCTGACAAGTATAGCGGATAAACGCAGGAACAGGCACAGAACCGGTCAGAGTGGCGACACCTGGCAGAGGCCTATGTCCAGGAGTGGACGTGTAAAGACTGATGGTTGGATGGATGTAACTAGTGGATGTTGCTGGTAATTTATATCTAAGTAATATAGGTGGTATCTTCCCGGTCTACACGGGTTCTTCTACATTGTCAACATAATTCCTGGAATCTACTACTCTAGTACTAGTAGTACATATATGGGTATACATAGTAACGAGATTTCATATTTATTGCGTAACGATTCACGTAAAAATAGATGAGAAACGGTAAAACAAAATGATTCTCATTTATTTGGTAAACAGACATATCCGCAGGCAAAAAGTAATCGCATTGAAAATTGTGAAACTGCATTTATGTAAATGTAATAACAATTATAATAAATCATGTCGTGTTTCCATCCTTCCATCATACAAAATTTATAAATGATACAAATAATTAAAACGTTCCACAGAAATCAATTTGCAATTTCAAATAGTGCAATCTGATTGGTTGGTTTCGTAACGTGGCGTCTGTTTGCTGATTTACGATTGGTCAGCGATTTTAATGAATTATTTAATGGTTCCGACTTTGTGGAGGTCATTTATTTAATATGCAATAGTTAATTTTGGTGAATTATGTTATAGAATTATAATGATTTAATAAATCATATTTTAATAGTTTTTTTTATTATATGTTTGATTTTAATTAAAAGTTTGTTTTTAACACGCTTTTATTAGCTTGGATTGTGTCTATGTATGTAACGGACTCTTTGAGCCTAATTTTCGTCAATTTCCAGAAATCTGTTTAATTTGAAACTTTGCACACGTATCTAGGACGGATGACAATGCAATAATATGAAAAAAATAATTAAAAAAAACACGTCTTTATAAAAAAAATCAACTAAAGGCATGTTTTTTATTTTTTTAACTATTATTTATTACTTTTAAGCACGTGAAATACGTTCGAATGAAAATGTTGTTCACGTTACAGATAACGATTTATGTTTTCGCTAAATTAATACATTACAATTAGATCTAGATTCTAGATTATAGTATCTAACTTCCATGAACGCGTAGACAAGCTATTAAATCGAGAACTATACCAGAAATAATTTTGATTTTCGCTCCAAGTGCTCCAAATCTAGGACAAGTTTTAATTTATTTGTACGTTACCCTAAATCTTTTTCTAAAAAAAATATTGGTAAAATCAAGGGCAACAGGTAAATATTTAATAGTACCTAAAGATACAGAATGTTGGCATAGCAAAAAAAAACAAATATTTAAAATATTGTTATAAATGTTAAGATAATCCAATGAACAAATAAAAAATAATAATCAGCCATATCATCATCCCTCTAAGGATTTAAATCTAAAAAGTAACCTTCTCAAATATATGCGTCGTATTTTTTTGTAACATGTTTGAATAAAATCGATCGAAGGAATGAAAAGTTTTTTTTTAATTTCTTACTTAATTTTCAACACTATTTCTCTTTTTTGGCAGAGGATTTTTGGAAAACAATGTCCTATCTCCTTATCGTGTATATATCCTTCTCCATAACTTAATTTATTTCTACATCAGGTTTCATATTAATAATCACAGAAATGTAACCGTGAAAGAGTAACAGACAGACAGTTACTTTATAATTTTAGTACGGACAGCGAAATGAAACATTACATAAAGAGTTATTACAACTAGGCAAGGATACTAAAAACTGCTTTTATATTTTATTAATCGATAAATTAAAATGTTATCATAATTAAATCAATGTTATTTAGGGAGCAACTGCTCCTAAGTACCTGTTGCTGATAACGGGTTGTGTTCAGCATGTATCAGTCAGCTGTACTGATAACACAGATCAGGTCCTATCCGGGAATATCTTACTGATTGGCACTGAACAGACTAGTTACAGTGTAGAGAAGAATGTAGGAACAAGTTTCGCTTTCGTTGTTGGGTTTGCGACGCGGTTTCAGTAATACTTATCTTAACTATTATATAAAAGTGAAAGTTTAATTTATTTGTTTGTGTTTCTCTAACGCAAAAATTACAGGTTTAATTATTTTTCCGTCGGTTTTTTTTCCGGTACATCCCAGCTAACAGAGATATTGTATGTTGTATGTTGTATCCTTAACATTTATTAAGTGTTTGTAAATACCCTATAATGAAAAATAATGAATCTACCTTCTATTTTGTACGCAGTGTCTGTACTTCTGGTTTCGTTATAGGCAATGTATTATTAGGCTATATTGTATTGAAACCGAACAATCACCAAAGGTAATTGCGGCAAAGTTTTTAGGCATTATTTTTAAAATTAACTATGCAATTTATACCAGGCGTCTAAGCTTATATATATCGCAGACAAAGCCGCAGGTTGACACTAGTATTCTATATATAAAATTTAGATGGACATGTGTTCGTCATTCTTCTCCGCTTTAACGTTTTGATAGAATTGGATGAATATTAACCGATTTCAAAAAAAAGCTCAGAATAGCGATCGCAATTCTCTGCGCGAGATATGAACCAGCTCTCTTGTCACCAGCAGCGTTCATAAAAAGTGGGAGTAATTATTGGAAAAAAAAATTGGCACTCGGACCACAGGGACCAAAGGTTTCAAAGCCAAGCGAATCAAGTAATCACTGCTTAGTGGAACATATTTGCGCCGCTAGGCTTCTTCTGCAGCCTCCACTGCAGTTTTGGCCAGGAAATTTAGAAAACAGTTTAATTTGGTTAAATAAAACCAGCAACAATTACTTATTTTAAGTTTCGTAAGAACTTTGTAACAACTTTATTATGCTTGTATACTGCATATGTATATGTATATATATGTAAATGGCAGAAGTATGACTTTAATCATAAATCATTGTTTTACATAGGTATTTAAAACATTATTGTTTATTATTTATAGCTCTTTCGAGACTCGTAGAGTGCAATGGGGAAATCCCTATCAATCGATAAGTATCGAGATAAGCGATTATATACGGTTATACAAGTTTATATTTTTATAAAAAGAATCGATCTTCTATTGAAAGAGTATTAGGTTTAATATTAATCGATATGCGAACATTTATACATTTACTCGCTTTTTATCGTGTTTTTGTTCGCGCAAAAATCGATATTTCAATCAATTATATACATTTTACCATGCCGGTACCATCGAGTGGTCCCGATTATCGATTTTTTTATTGCCAATTCGAACCAGTTACATGGCTCGTGGTCACGGCAAAATTGCGGTAGTGGGGAAGTGCCCGGTACTTCCGGTAATAGGGCAATTAAATTAAATAAAAGTAGGTTAAAACATAATTAATATAAATGGGATAAATAAAGAGGTGTATGAAATTTATGCATTTAAAGTAATATTATTCCGGAATTTATACATTTTAGCCGTGACCACGAGTCATGCAACTGGTTCGAAATATCGGCAATTAAAAGGCAATAATCTTGAGTACCCGTTATATAATAAAAATCTTCGGAAATTGTTATTACAAATTCAATATAACATACATATACGTAATACACATAACGCTGTTTTGTTCCGTTTACTATTTTCGTATCTAAACTAGCGAACGGCCCAGCTTCGCTCGGGTAATAGAGTTTATATATACTTACATTATTTTTCTTCCATACATGCATCCAGTCATTACCTAGTTACAAAAACTAAGAATCAGAAACATCTATTTCGAATGACGACTGAATTAGTATATTGAATTTAACTATTTAATTTCTCACCCAATGTACAAAAAAACTTAACTTATTGTGTACCTAAACCTTACTCAGGAATCACTCTACCTGTCGTTGAAAGCTGAGAGAAAATCCGTCCAGTACTTTTCGAGTTTATCGTGAAAAGATAGACGGACGCAACGGGGACTTAGTTTTATAATATTTATAGATGTACTTCATATCGGTTAAGTATTTTATTACATAGAATAATATAAAATTTATTATTAGATATCACATTATTAAATTTTCGTCCGACAAAATGTCCAGACGATCATTTAGATATTTCGTCCTTTCTTATTCTTATCTTAATATCCATAATACGCGTATAACTCGTCATATCCATTTTTGACGATGAGCACTTCTGTCACTGAAAGTAGACGTCCTCTGAAGGAGACAATAATTGTTTTTTTCTGTGAGAAGAGTAGCAGACGAGCATGCAAGCCACTTGATGTTAAGCGGTCGCAGCCCATAGATATCACGTACAACCACAAACACGGCCGAAATCCTATCTGAGCTTGAACGTTGATTAGTTGCTACTCTTGAGGACTAAGAAAGTCACCACGCTTCAAAAGTTAGCAGCGGTTTATGGTGGATTATGAGGACGGTGGTGGTACCCCCCGGTAGAATTAGAGTTCTCACATCTTTACGTTATGTTGTTTTATTTACATGAGAAGAGTAGTAAACGAACATGCAGGCTCTCTGTGGCGAAGTCTAAAGACTGAGTTAGTCTTGCTTCTGTGTAGTCCGCAATCGCTTCATAACAACCGGAACATAAGAGTAGGTACCTCGGTCGATCTATAGTTCTACCACCCCTAAAATGATGTTGACGATAGTTTTTCGAAAGTTTTAAAATGAAACCCTTTGTGATTCAGTTTCATTTGAAGACTCATCTTTTTGAAAACATAATACCGTGTTGATTACTTAATTAACTCCTAGCCTAAAAAAGATTTAACTTTTTAGACTGACTAGGTATTTAAGTAGATGTTCTTTAAGCTTGCTACAAAAATGTATAACTGTCGATCGACTTAAAAATATTTATGCAAATCTATACATAAGCGAGAAAAATATCCGCGCTATGGATGCTATGTCATTCGCATTTGTTAAATTAAACAAATGTATTATTTGTTTCTGTTTCTTGAATTTAACTTACCCTGTGCACTTGTCAGATCGTCAAGTAAACGTGTCTTTGATTGCCCGGCTCATACATATTAATACATTCGTTAATGGCTAGCAGTTTTCCAAATAACCACTTAGGGAATGTTAACACGCTCTGAATTGCATTATTTTGTACCTAACGATTAGCTCAAATTTTACAAGCATGAATAATTGGATTGGAAAGACTTAATCGTCTTAATATAGTTGTAGGTAGGCGCTGCCTATAATTAAAATTAAATTAAAGTTAAAAAATGTCTAAGCACAGTTATATGTTACTTTGAGTACTTCTATAAACGATTTTATTTTAAAATTAAACCATAAACACTTTGTCAACAAAATTTAAGCTAATGTTAAAGATTTTCAATGTAGTTTTGGCTTTTTGGTCTTTATAATATAATCTGTATTTGTACAAAGTTTTGGAAAGTTAAATAGAATGTTTAAATATTGAAATTGACTTTTTTATCTGTGGCGTTTCGCGCGTTCTCTCTTGACATGTTTGACTTTTTCATCTGTGGCAATTCGCGCGTTTCCACTCAATACTTGTATGTCTGCGATGTAATAAGCATTTTGACGATTGTTTTTTATAATATGAAATTTTATTAGTTTATTACTTTAATCTCATTAGGATACTCTTTACTTCAGAGAGTCTTGGTACCGTTTTCATTATTTAATGTTAAATCGGTGCCCCACGTCCCGGTATCTCAAACATCCGGACCAATTTTACTAAATATAACATCATAAATAAGAATTATACCTAACATCTCATAAATCCTGAAACAGGATTTAAAGGACACATTCCCGTTCCCACGAGAGACACTATAAACAATATTAGAGATCATACAATATAGAGCCGAGTCTTGTCCGTTCGTGTCCGCACTCGTAAATATGTCTCGAAAGAACAAGCGAGGTATTTGCATAAGCCATAAGCCATTTCTATCCTGTGTTCCTGCTATATTTGCAGAACCGTGTGACATTAAGTTGGACTAAGGAGATATAAACAGAGATTTGCTAGTAAATAGACGTTTAGAAGGCGAGGCATCTGATAAGAAGGATAATGTACCTATTGTTGGGTACAAAAGAACCGACAAACCTAGCGCCAATAGCTATAAAATGATATTATAGATACACGTTATTATACTTTTTTATTTTACAAGAGTAGCAAATGAGTACTATGGTCTGATGTTAAATAGTGTCTGCAACCCGTGGAAATCCATGCCAAACCTCAAACAGAACTAAAGTCTACTCTGATATGTATAGATTGGGTGCTACTCTTGAAGACTAAAATCGTCGTCTCGCTTTTGTTTGTAACCGGCAACTGTAACTCTCATACCGAAACAAAAATTGCTTTGCGGATCATCAGGTCGCGGTTGGTACCTTCCTGATGGTTATCTGTAAACCGTGGTAAGATGCAGCTGTAAAACCTACAAAGTTTAATCGGGTAGGTTGGTGCCATAACCATTTCTAGCGTGAAGTCTACGTGTGTCTCGGTAGAAAAGTATGATTACTGGATTACACATGAAGCGACGACCTTACTCCTCAGGAGTAACAACGCATCTGTGATCGACTTCTGTTGGGACTCTTGTTCTTCATGGAGTTGGGTACAGATGTCTATGATCGGTAGTAGCTACTTACCATCAGGTAAACTGCATATTTTTTTCCTACTTACATTTAAAAGGAAGCCTTCATGCCTAATTTGCGACTTCGCTCTCTTCTTATTATTTGTTTTTCTTAAAAATCAAAATATTTTTATTCAAAGTAGGTTCTTACAGAACTCTTTTTGAATGTCAATAAAGTACCACCGGCTCCGAAACTTATGTTTATATTTTCAAATTAAAAATATATAAAGATTGTTTATTTATTTTGCTCCGTACTTAATTATAGTGTTTCGTTAATTATTAAATATTTCAACAACCATAAAATTCGATATCTCACATCTGCTGGACGACCCGTGACGATAATGTTCTAGTTGACGGTTATTATGTAATTTATTAACACGCAGGTGACTCGGGTAATGTAGATATTATACTGAATGGCTTCGAAGATGGACTCAGTCACACCGAAACCTTGACACCGATCATTATTAGACATTGTAATGGTGGGAGAACTGTAGTTCAACTGGGAAGATTCCACCATAAAGCATTACTTGTGTTTCGGTCGGAGAGGTGCAGTCGCTGGCTACACTGAGAAGCGAGGTGACCATCTTAGTCCTCAGGAGTAAGAACGTATCTACATATGTTCGAGCTTGGATAGAATTTCGGTCGTGTTTGTGATTGTATCTGGATGTCTATGGGCTGCGACTACTCAATATCTGGTGGTTTGCATGCTCGTTTGCTACTCTTCTCACAAAAAATATACATATACATATATACGCAGAGTCGCATTACGTAGCAAGTGCTAGAAACATTTTGTCTAAATTCTCTCTACTTTGTAGGATTCCCGGTGTCGTCGATGCCATGGACAGACACTCTACTCTCTATGATTCCTTGTATAATGGATGCCATGTACTACAAAGACAAGTACACAAATACTTACACAAATAATAGAAATCTAAATACATCATTCAGATGGCTTGTCCAGGAATCGAATCCGGAACCCTTTGCGTTTTGAACCGGTTTGAGAAGCGTTACGCCACGCGAGTCGTCAAATTCAAAAGGTTTAAATGAAGTTAAAGCCTTGAAATAAAGTAAGTGTCACAAAACGCATCTCTGCAATTGTTACGATTGTCGCGTGTGTGAGAACTAATCTAATTTTAATATTATTATCATAATTATAGAGATCATTTGTTTTAATTGACTTTATGGCGCCTGGCTTGCATACCTCATTACTCTACTACCGTATGTTATTTAAATTATTATATATATAGACACTTATGTCTAGCATATTATTAAATTGGAGTAGGAAATGAGCTTGCTTCCAAAGTTAGACGCGGTCGGAATTTGGATGGGTGACCGCTGGTGCCAAATTCATATGCGCTTCCGCGCTTTCGTGCTTCCGAGGATACAATGTGTTTAAAACATCCAAAGTAAAGATTGAACACATTGGTGGCGATTCCACTGCCCTCCAGACTTCCTTCAATTGACATCTTTAAAATTAGTGTCGTGAGTATTTTCTACTGGAAATCATGACTCCAGGATTTTATCTCTCGTTCAACTGTGGTCAACAGGGCCTTCAATGCCGATAAACTGACTTTAAATTATTTGATTTTTTTACGATGATATCTTCATTAAGTCAATTGACATCACGTCATTAAATTTATCTAACTACCGTATAATGAAATAAAGTATTTGAATTTCAATTTTGAAGTGTTGAACGACATATTCCTTAAGTAAGAGTAAAAAATGGCTTGCCTAGTCACATCGTCTAGCTAATGACTTTATTCAATTAGCGGACGATGCACCTCGGGTCTAGTATCTGGATAGATAGCTTTATCTCCAGCTTGCAGTTCTCACTTCACATTCAGATAGACAGTACTATCTGAATGAACTGTGCGTGTAATTTGATAAGGAAAAGATGTCAGACGTCACCGTTTTTTCTTTTGGAGATAGAATAGGAATTAAATGTATTCCAATTGAAAATTAATTATTCATTTGGAAGATTATGTATTCTTAATTACGTATTCAATATAAAAATGCAACGTGTCTGTAAAAAAAACACTCAAATATATAGTAGTTCATAAATAGAAAAATAAACTTGAAAGATAAGAAAATTTGTTTGTTTAATAGAACTACACCTTGATATGAAGAGTGCCGACGAACAGGAAGATGTATGTTTTCATAAAGACAGTAATTTATCCTTTGCTTTCAGAGAGGCACGGCTTTCACAGGCTTAAATTTTTTGTTTAAAGTAAATGTAACTAAGATGAGTACAATAGTAGTATATTTGAACAACCTTAACATAACGAAGCTCAATATAACGAATTCCTCCATTTAACAAATTTTTCGAAATCCCCTTGAAGTGGCCATAAGAATTAATGTAAAGTATACCTTTACATTACGATTTTTTTACGAACAACCTTTTTATAACGAATTCTCAACTATCAAAAAAAGTGTGAATACCTTTAATTAACGATTTTTGTCAACTCAAAACCTTTAAATAACGTTCCCATCAATATATGACCCTTAATCCCAAAATATGTGATTCAGTCGCGACAAGTTTTGCTAATAAAACAATTTTTTTACCTC
>DWON01006622.1:0-13704 GCA_018251015.1 Phocides pigmalion okeechobee
GCCCGCCGGGGGCGGTCCCCCCGCCCCCCTCATACCCCGCCGTAAAGCAACATGTTCTTCATGTATTGTGTTTCGGTAGAGGAGGTTTGGTTGCCGGATACATATTATTGGAGGCGACCATCTTAGTCCTCAAGAATAAGAACGCATCCGCGTCCATCCTTAAATAGATCTTCTGTTCTATTTGAGATTGGACGTGGTAGTCTATGGGCTGCAGCAACCACTTAACATCAGGTGGCCTACATGCTCATTTCTTACTCTTTCACAATAAAAAAAAAACATTAAATTTTCAGGTTTTTCTACATTTACTAATAGCAAAACATCATCATGTACTAACACCAAATTAACTTAATTTCATTCATTAACTAAATTTCAAATTGACATTACTTTTTTATTTATGGACTGTTTGCTGTTATGTCACTCTAAATTTTAAGTTAAGCTTACTGCAATACATTAGTAAAAACCAAAGTAAAGTTGGTAAATATTTATATACTTTTAAAAGCTTAAACCAATTTAAAGCTTAAACCAATTGTATAACTAGTGGTTACAGTTTTGATGGTCTGGTTTATATATTAAGAATTGAATAATTATCAATTATTTAATTCATCTGTTAAATTTTTACTTTAATAATATTGATTGAATACTGTAAGGTTACACAACACAAAACTTTAAATAATAGACATTATAATCTTTATACTTATTCAAAACCTGTAATCGCCCATAATCCATGTTTTATTTTTTTATCTTTTACATTTTACTTTCATTGCTAACAGCATTTAAGTAAATTTTGAATTCCTCACAAAGATACTACATTGTGGTGACTTTCTGCTACTCAATAAAACATGACTTCACACATATTCCGAATCATGCTATCAATGTTCTCTAAATATCCTGCATACATACAAACTCTGATATGAGACTATCGGAGCATGGCCGCTCCCCAAATGACAAACTCGAGAGAGATCTCCCTTTACCAAAACTTTATGAAAGAAATTAACTCCTTTTTAACAAATTCTAGTTTACCAACAAATTTCCCTTTGCCAAAACATTATGAAAGAAATTAACTCTTTTTTAATAAATTCTAGTTTACCAACAAATTTCCCTTTGCCAAAACATTATGAAAGAAATTAACTCTTTTTTAACAAATTGTAGTTTACCAACAAATTGTGAAAATTTTAATTGAATGTAATAAACAATTCTAACTAAAAAAGGGGTATATTTAAATACTATTAGACAAGTTATATCTTCTTATAATTGTAAATTTATAAATTCAAATATTAGAAAGCGTGAGGATTTATCAATTAGAAACCATCAGGCTGGTGATTATTTATAATTCAGTTTAGTCAATGTTTGATCCAAATGGATTGACATGAGTGTATGGCGACTGTAGGGAACTTAGCACTGTTACACTAATATCTAATACTTCAGGTTAATCCTCAAGATTAGGAATACATCCATGATTAGCTTCAGATACAATCTTTGGTTTCATTTGACAGATTGGATTCGGCCAGTAATTGTCAACCAATCAGGTCTAGAATACATACATCATTATGTGATTTACCGCTCATGTGGTTCATTAAGCCACAATCTATACCTACTATATATATGTAGACTCACTTCCTCCCTTACCATTTTTCTATAACTAAAAGTAAAATTTTAATAATATAAAAGTAAAATTTTATATATTCATCAGATTTTATCCAATAACAAATATTTATTCAACTATGTCTTATTGTGAATTAGTTAAGATCCGTACAAATTGTTGTGCTGTAAGCGTTTCATGTAAAGAATCACAGTAGCATCAACAGTAGAGTGGACAGCCCCACTAACTTGCTTCCATAGTCCACGGCGGGGTTTGGAATACAGGTAGTGCGTGGCTCACAGCTCATTATAGACACCAGAAGAAATTTTGCAATGGAAAGTGAATATTGCGAGAAGAGTACTTGTTATGTATTATAAAGCTTTTAATACACACGTTTTCTACCAAAGGTTTTGTAAATTTTTGTCTACCTCGTTTTTTTGCGACAAACCTACTATACGCGATGCTTATAATTCTCGTACCTATACAACATTAAATGCCCTCCTTAATACGAAATGTATTTTTTTATAAAGAAAATAATGAATATAATTTAAGATTGTCATTTATACACTGATTAATACATATAAAAATAATAACAAGGGTAACAAAAGGCCGGCCACTTACCGAGCTGAGATTTGCCAGTCTCATGCAGGGCTTTAGAAGTCAAGTATTCTTCAAATTTTTGATCAATATATGTATTAATTTTATCGGCAACTTCGTTCGATAAATTGTCAATTTCTGTTTCTGATAAAACATTTTTAAGATGATTTTTATTGCCGGCATCTACAGTTCCAACACTTGCGGCTTCCATCTTTGTCACAAATGAAAATTGAAAATGGAAGCTAGTTTGTGCATAGACGTTTTTTGCTCAAACATGCGACATACAGATAATAAATAACTATTCTCGACTATTATAAACAGTACGATGATGTACTTATCCGAGTATCGGACGTATTGCAATCTATATATTGCAACTTAATGAATTGTAAATTTGACAAAACAAGCAAATGTAGTTTAACTTAAAGATGTGTCCTCCTTGGTAAAAATCTTCAAATTTAATATGTTGAGAATATATTTTCGTAATCTCAGTTGTTACAAGTTCTTATCCTCGTGGTTTTCATATTTTTTGGTATATTTTAAAAGAATAGTTTTCAATATTTTTGTGCACTTAACGTTGCTGCATTTTTAATAAAATTAACTTCAAATTTTAAAATATCGTACGAAATATCGTCAATCTGTGTTTGTTTATCTTGTTTTGTAGAGATGCCAATTACAGGCATAAAAGTAAACTTTCACTCTAGGAGCTTACTACCAGTAGGAAGGCAGCAAAGGGTTGATATCCTCCTTTTAATACGATTTTTTATGTCACTGAGTGATACGCCACGCTGTCTTAATTGTACAATTGTTAGATTCCCGTGGCATACATGTAATTTCATTAATTAAGTAATGAAAGTAAAGATATTAATAATTGATATACGTATTCAATTGTCAAATTTTCTGTTAAGAATATTAAATTATCCTTGTGCTGCTTCTTTTTGTTTACCCTCTTTTTCAGTAGCGCCATCTACTAAGGGCTTTGCATAAGACATCCTATTAATTGATGATATTCTCTACTTGACACTTTCTACAAATTCTCATTCGACAAATTGTTGTTCAACAGGTACTCCGATTTTTTTAAATAAGATTTAATTCGTTTATATTCTTGTTATTACATTCCGATTTATTATTGACCATAGATACCAGTAAAGGACAGAATCAAAATAAAAATCTTAAATGTGCAATTTCTAGACAATCTAAAATATTAAGAAAACTAGAAGGAATAATAAGTTCCTGCAATTTTTAACAGTTAAAACGAAATAGTTTTTTTGGATATGTATGTATATGTCCGTTTATACTTGAATATATTAGTGATAAATAAAATAGTTTATTTGTATGATTACAATTTACCAGGCTGTACGGATTAGGTAACCAAAGGTAACGTAAAATAATTATTTAAAAAATAAAAACGTCATATTTTGGATTGGAGAAATGGATTCGATTGAGGAGGAGCAATGTTTACATCAATGTGAAAGCTACATTCAAAGCCATAATGTTCAATTGTTATTAAAAGATTGCATCGTTCAACTGTGTTTAAATAAACCTGAAAATCCTGTTATATTTTTGCGGCAATATTTTCAAAAATTGGAACGAGTAAGTCGATTTAGTGGTTGTCAAAAATCATGTCGAAACGACTATCATGGACGTCCTTTTAAACTTTATGATTTTTGGGCCTTGATCGTCACGTTAAAAATAATACCTACATGCGAGTTTGGGAAGTACACAAAGCGTCCAATTCAGATTCCAGCTACATATTTACTTGACGGCCGACCAGAATAGAATCAGGAATCTTGCGGAGTGATCTGTTTATTTATGGCTTATGCTATAAATATTGCATACAACTATTTTTAATAACTACGTAATTTTAAATTTCAATCGGTCGCGCCTTCGTTTTATGAGAAAAGCTCATTTGCCTGGAGACATCCTAGAACTTACAAAATCTTAATTTGTTCTATTCATACATTAACTAATTATTGTGCATAGTGTATAGTCAAATGGGGGTGAGAATTAAATTGAAAAACATAGTAATCGTTTTAAATCTTAATACAATATTTATATTAATTAATGTCTTCCATAATAACTAAAGAACATGCTCTTATAGCTAATAACAAATATTTTTCATTGGAAATCTATATGCTTATTTCTTTGTACATAACTATTTGATAAGTAACATAATAACTTTGTATAAAATATGTATATAAAACCATTTTTCTAAGAAAGTGTTTATTTTTTATAACTGAGTTCCAATTATCTTCCAATCTATTTGTATGTTAATATTTAATGTGGCTCTGAATTCACTTATAAATATATCTATTTATGGCCTTTATAGAAGAGATTGCTGTCAGAGGAATAAGCTCACTTTCATAAGTATATACAATGTTTTTTAAAATTATGTGAACATTACTTTTTTTGTGAAAAAAAAGTATATTCAGTTATATATATATTAGGCCAATTTGTTGTAGGATCAAGTAAAAGCGGCAGCAGCAGCAGCAGCAACGTCTGAAGGCGAGGCAGATGGGGAGCTGTCCCCGCTCCCCGTGCTGGGCGGCCAATTGCCGCGCCGCCGCGGAGGCATCAGTGCCGAGCCTGTCACGGAGGAAGATGCCACCAGCTATGTTAAGAAGGTAATGAAGATCATTTACAGCATATTATGTTCATAACCTGTTCAAAAAAACCATATAACCCGCTTAGGATAGTTTTAGTTCTAACATTCTTTTTTTTTAATTTTTCTTCAGTTCAAAAATTAATTTTAAAATTTTAAGTAGCCATGGTACTTGATACAACTAATATAAAGGGTCCATTGACTAAAGTGTCTAGATTTAAATAATTGAATAAAAACTGATTTTCTGTTGCCACTGTTCCCTTCTATTTAAGACTGGTTGTGACCATTTACCTATTTCGTGTCTCTGCATCTAGATCTATGAAATGAGTCTAAACACAATGTCTGCTGTAAATAGTTATAGAGTTACCTACTTTACAGATTGTCTTGGATGCAGTATCATACATGTGGATTTGTAAAGTTTATCGTTCTATACTAGTTCGTTAAGTCAAGTTAAAGTAACTTATATTATAAGTAATCCTTTTCAATCCATTAGAAAGCAGCTAATCATTTTCAAACAGCTTGTCGTCTAGTAGCAGTTGTGGAGTATCAATGACCTTGCTCACTAGCATCCTTGAAACTCTTTCTTAGGTCCTGTGCCTGACTGCGGTACGATGCCCAGTGATGCAGGAACACAATTTAATTTATCTTTGTAAAACAAAGCTAAGAACCTTGTCAGTGAAATCTGCTTTAAAAAGAAGAAATTGCATTTAATTTCGTCTGCACATTTTCAAACGCAAATACACAGACATAGGTTTCATAGTTATAACAGTCATTTACTACCTAGGAGTTTGAAATAAATAATTAAAGCATTAACACAGGGTGACCAACTATAGTAGAAAGTTTAGTAAATCAAATTAATAACCTTTTTTTAAGGTGGTGCCGAAAGACTACAAAACAATGGGTGCTTTATCGCGGGCGATCGCCTCCAATGTGCTGTTTACACATCTAGACGAGTCAGAACGTGCGGACATGTTTGATGCCATGTTTCCTGTGCAATGCTTGCAAGGAGAAACTGTTATCCGACAAGGAGATGAAGGAGACAACTTTTACATTGTTGATTCTGGAGAAGCTGAGGTAATTTTTTTAAATTAGTCAGAAAGTAATTAACCTCAACAACAACAAAACTTCATGCAACTACCTTATAACTATTGCACCACTACAAGTAGGCATGTTAGTGTATCCACCTAATGATCGTTAATGACCGCCTGTATAAGTGTATGCGGCAAATCAGTAAAAATCATTTTATCTGAAACAGTGAAGTAGAGTGTGCATACAAAATAAGTAATAACTAGACAAATAAGTTTAATAAACAAAAGTGGATGATAAAACATACATACATATTTATTATACTAGCTTGCCTAGTAGACATTTTCATGCCATTTTTTTAAAGGTCAACTTATGCAGATTGGATTAGATTGATTAATGATCGGGTCCAATTGAGAATTAAACCCTCTCATACTCTCACAAAAATTTCATCAAATTCATTCTAGCCATTTAAATGTTTAGTGACAAACACACATTCAGAAGAATTATTTATAGAAATTATCAACTTCTGTATATGAAGTATTATTTTTAACTCTTAGTTACAGCGACCTAAACCCATAGTATTATAGTACTATATTTTACATAGGATACTGATTATTATCAGGTATTAGTGAACGGCGAGCATGTTACTACGATCTCCGAAGGCGGCAGCTTCGGCGAGCTGGCCCTCATCTACGGCACGCCGCGCGCCGCCACCGTGCGTGCGCGCACGCCGCTCAAGCTTTGGGGACTCGACCGCGATTCGTACCGACGCATCCTCATGGGCTCCACCATTAGGAAACGTCGCATGTACGACGAGTTCCTGTCGCGCGTTTCCATATTAGGTACGTCGCGTTACTTTGTTTCACTTACTACATAGAAATTTGTATACAAATATAGTTAATATTTCAATCTGTAACAAGAATTTCCAAATCCCATGATTTTATATAATCAATCATGATCATATTGTTGCATATTTGTGAAATTAGGATTGAAAATACTTCAGAGGCTGAGAATTTTAAGTTTCTAACTAATCATCGAAAGGCCTCATAGGATGCAGTGAAGCAAATATCGGGTTTTTGGCCATCGAATAATTCTGTCCCGTCAATTATTTTTGACTTTTTTCAGAAAGTTTAGAAAAATGGGAACGCCTAACTGTAGCAGACGCTTTAGAACCAGTGTCGTTTAATGACGGTGAAATTATCGTGCGCCAGGGAGAGCCCGGAAATGACTTCTATATTATTGTGGAAGGTAATTTATTTGCGAGTAATAAGGTAAATTTCAAAACAATTTTGAATATGATTTTTATAATATCATGACAAAACTTAATGTTTAAAGTCATGATATTATAAAAATACATATGTGTACTTGTACATGTACTTAACTTTAAACTTTGAATAAAAATAAAGAACTCTATGGCCCCCATAATCCATTATCTTAATTTTTTAAACTAATTTAACTACATGTCATATTAAAATCGGTTTATTTAGTAGTAGTGTGAAATAAATTTGAATTGAATATGAAAAAATAGGCACGGCGGTGGTTCTGCAGCAGCGCGGCGGCGGAGGCGCCGAGGGCGGCGGCGAGGAGGGCGCGGTGGAGGTGGGGCGGCTGGGCCCGTCCGACTACTTCGGCGAAATTGCGTTGTTGCTGGACCGGCCGCGCGCCGCCACCGTGCGCGCCGCCGGCCCGCTCAAGTGCGTGAAGCTCGACCGCGCCAGGTATTATTATTTTTTATGTAAAAAGAGTAGCTAACGTGCACGCAGGTCACGTGATGTTCGATAGTCGCCGTAATCCATGGAATGCAACTTCAATCAACCTCAAAAAGGTCTTAAGTTCTATCTGTAAGATGTGTATAGATTACATTACTACACCAGAGGAGTAAGATGGTCGCCTCACTCCTTGGCTTAGCTGAAAACCACACCTTTTAAGCCGAAACACAAGCGTCGCTGTAAAGTGGATTTGAGGGCGGCATTGTTAACTCTCCAGTCGAAATACACTCCTACCATCAATCAAACATTAAAAAAGGCTAAAGCTGTTAATCAGGTATTACAAACAAACTATAGATATAATAAACTACAATTAAAAATGGTTTGTTTTGTACACTGTGTGCATTTTCGAATATATGTATATCGAAATACATATTATTAAAAAACAAAGACTGAGCTAAAAATATTGAAAACAAAATAAAAAGTAGTGCGATAGACAGAATAGAGTTCTGTTTCAAGAAGAGCTATTTATGTATATGTTTCTGTAATTTCTTTGTGTACCATTTTACAGATTTGAAAGGGTGCTGGGTCTCTGCGCTGACATCTTGAAACGCAACATAGCTCAGTATAATAGTTTTGTTTCTCTTTCTGTATAACAGTATTAATGCCATGATCGCTGATTTAAATAATATTCAATACTTTTCTTTGTTATTCAAACACCATAATTATTTAAATAAAACTGCCAATGTCAACCATATTATTGAAGTTTTTAAGAATAAGTATCTTAACTAGCTGCAGGGCACAATCGTCTCCTTTTTGGACATACACAAATATTTCACCTTAGAAAGTAATTTATGAATACAAATACATACATAGGTAATGAAGTAAATAGCTTAAATGTACATGGTAGACATTTCAATAAGAATTCAAGTTATCCGTCTTTCAATTGTAAAATATTTGTTAAAGTTGTACTTGACGTCATTGTTCTTGAACTTCATTCGAATAACGTGACCATACCATACATGAGCAAATGAATCCACGTCCACCCAATGTTGCTATAAAAAAGATTTTCTATATTTTGTCCAGGACAAAACGCGACTGGTTGAACGCGAATGATCTTGCGCGTATTTTCCCTCAATAAAGGTATATTGGTAAAGAAAAGCTGCTTCATTTCGCTGGATATAACAAGTACACATTGAATACTCTAGTTGTTTGAAGAATTTGTGGCGCACGTATTATATGTACGTGTTAAGTGTACTTCTGAGCACTAATTGCAAGCGCTTTACATCTAAATATAAAACTATGCTGTTCTTTAAAGCGATGTATTGGCGCCCTAATATGCATTTGAATTTATTTTGTGTTATTAATTAATTCAGTTTGTTATGTAATGGGACTAGAATTTTCGAATATTTTAAGTAAAAATTGTATTGGCAGTGCCAACACAAGTGCATAGTGATGAGTTTATTACCTTTAGTAGATTATGTAAGGGAATGATTGGTGTCATTTTTCGTTTTTAACTGAACTGTTCCCTCTCATTCTCTGGAATTCATGTTATTCTGATATATTAATGCTGTCATATTTAGGTGATCTTTCTTTAACTAAGCAATAATATTGTTATTAAAGTGAGTTTTGTTGTTAATATTTGTAAAATAATATATTAAATTATTGTAAAAAAATTAGCGTGAGTTATTAATTTTAGGTCCCCTGTCATTTATATAATATAATAATACATGTCATTTTAAAATATTGTGGGAATTATTAAAAATTATTTCATATTAAAGCTGGTATTTGCATAAAATCAGGGTTGAATCAAAGGTAACAACTGCTGTAACTCAAAAACATTTAGAAATTTTGACTTATGCACTATCTTGAAGATGTTTAATAATCATAAGAGATTTTTTTTTTCAAATTTTATTAAATTCCAATATAAAATAAATCACAAAATAATGTAGGTGTAAAACATTTTTAGGTAACAAAATATAAACCAAAAGAGTTACTATTTATCTAAATTGAAGGCTGCTACAGTAATATGTTGCACATTCTAACAAAATTCAGGATTCTGAAAAATCTCCTTTTGGAATTACATTAGTAAGATTATAATTTCATTTGAATTATTTGCTGGGTTGCTATTCTTATTAATCCATAGAAGTCTTCATTAATATGTGATCTCCAAAATTTACATCTACCCCAAACTATAGCTGGATAATTTGGTGAGGATATACCTTGAAATATTCTTGCAATGCTACGACCAGTAAACTTACAGTCCTTGTATGTAGATATTAACACATGTACGTCGGATATTACGTTTTCAATGTCCAGAGGGCGTTCTTGTACTGTAATATTTTCTGGTAAATTGTTATTCCTCTTGAAGTAATTATTAATAATAGATTTTAGTGTATTTGATTTTTCTAAAAGAAATTCTTCTGAATATATTATCCTCTCGAAAGAGTAATTACCATGATCATGAAAAGCTTTATTAATTTCCTCTAACTGATATAACATTACTTTTTCTTGTGTCTGAACTAAATCATGAAGGTCATCCAAAATAGAATCCAACTCTGAAGGATCTAAGTCGCCTGGAGCTTTTATTTTGAATCCTAATGTATTGAACTCAATTTTTAAATGAGATCTTTTAGATATGCCATCTTTGCAGGTCCATTCTAGATTTTTCAAGTGATACTTAGTAATTCCACTTTCCCATCCAATTGCAGCTGCTACTTCAATGACATTAAATTCAAGGACATTATTCTTTGTTACATCAGGGTGTTTTTTACTTTCTAACAAATAAGCCATTGCAAGAGGAGGGCAAGTTTTTGCAGCTTCAAGTATTTTTGTTGGTCCACCATATGATGAAATTTTGCACATAGTGTATGCATTATTTAAGACTTTAATATATTTTTTTGGATGCAATTCAATGTAACATAACAATGTGGCTATGTTCTCAGATGGTAAATCAAGTTCTTCAACAGTAGCATCAATTGGTATGCCAACCTCGTGCCCTTTACATCTTTCCAAATTTTGTTTCTTAGTGTCATGACTTTGAGGTATACATTTACACGAAATAAAAACCTTTTGGAGTAATTTTCTTATCATGGGCCTGTCAATTGAATTTGCGTGAATATGTTTGAGTAGCTCATTTTTATCACCACTATTGTTACTTAGAAAGACATGGCAATATGCTGCTTTTCCATCGCGACCGGCCCTCCCCACTTCTTGAACATATGATTCGAAACTGGGAGGCATATTGTAATGTATAATACATCTTATATCAGATTTGTTAATTCCCATGCCAAAAGCTACAGTAGCAACAATTATCTTTAAAGTTCCATCCATAAAATGTTTCTGTATTTTCTTTCTTTGGGCAGCTGACATTCCAGCATGATAAGCTTCTGCAACATAGGACATCCTTTTACGTTTCTTATTAGCTTTTTCCATATTTATTTTTCCTGGCTCTGATAAACATGATCGTAAAATTGCTGCTACCCTTTCACATTCATTTCTTCTGATACAATAAACAATGATGGAACTGTATGAACAAATCCTTTCTGAAGTAAGGAAGGACACTAAAGCTCTGTCTTTGTCTTTTTCTAAAGACACTGAGAGATAAAGATTATTGGGAAGGGCTGGATTAGTAATAACACCATTTAAACTGTCAGGGACATTTATGTGATCTATAATACTGTTAATTGTTGACTGGCTAGCAGTGGCTGTTAACCCTAATATACATTTAACTTTCAATTTTTCCCGTAAAACTCTACATATCATTAGGTAGCTGGGTCTAAAATTATGACTCCATTGTGAAACACAATGGGCTTCATCTATGCATGCAAATGCAATTGGGGGTAATGTTTTAAATAGTCCTGAAAAGCCATTTGATGTGTCTCCTGATATTAATGCTTCTGGTGATATAAGAAGTATATTTATGTCACCATTTTTGATACATTCTATAATTTTTCGACGTTGTGTTGGGGCCTGATTTGTGTGCAAACAACCTGCTCTTAAAAATTCAGGCATACTTAAGACTTGATCTTCCATTAGTGACACAAGCGGTGATATAACTAGTGTTATACATTTGTAGTGCTGACTGTAGATGTATGCTGGTAATTGATAACATAAAGATTTGCCACCTCCTGTAGATAAGATTAGTAATGTGGATAAGCCACATAAAATTCTCTTTATTGCTTGTTCTTGGCCAGGACGGAAAACATCATGTCCAAACATATATAATGCCTTATATAATTCATCTAAGTTACTGTTTTGTAGGTCAGAGAATACTGGTTTGACTATGTCTCCATCACTTGAAGCAGGATTTTCTGCTAATATCTTTAAACAGTATTCTGGAATTTGTGTAGATTCATAAATACACTCACTAAGTTGGTCTTCAATGACTGGGTGCTTAGTTTCAATATTTACAATATTTTGCATGTCTTCTAATGTTGGTATACTGCTTGTATCACACTCTTCCAAGGGCAAAAGGGCACTTTCTTTTTGAGCTGTGCAGTACCGGGCCATATGGCCAGTAGAGTTGCATTTAAAACATGTGATTTTCCCACCTTGTGGAAACTCCATGCCAGAATGCAATGCCTTCTTGTCTTTCCACAGCTGCTTTTTATATTTAGAATAATTAATACCTTTCCTACCTCTAACAAAAACCTTTCTCTCAATATTTATTTTAACAAAATTATCATTTAATGTCCCATTTTTAATCTTCAATTGTAATTTGTCATCTGCATTCACAATATTTACTTGATCATTATTTTTAACTGGTGATTGGATAGTTTTAAGGATGTCAGTAACATTTACATGACGTGGATTAACTTTTTCCTCTAAACCAAAAGGCAAAAATTGATTAATATCAGGTTTACTAAGCTCATTTCTATTATCACTTAAATTATGTTTTATATCAATTCTCTTTCTACTCTTGACTCCTTTTTGTTTACTTTGTGATATGTCTTGGGGAAGATTATGATCGTTTTCTATATGCCTTGCTTGATCAATATTGCTACTTTTAACATTGTCCAGTTTTCTTTTTTTAAGAGCTGGTTTCAATTTGGCTATCACAATATTATCTTCCTCAGATTCACTATTTTCTATGTAATCAAAGGGTTTGTCAGAAATTGCAGGCACATTCATATTCCCTAAGCCAAACTTTATTTCACTCACAGGGTTCTTTACATGTAAATCAGACAATCCTGTTGCTCTTTCAACCCACTTTGTATTTATATGTCTAATTGTAGTCGCTTTATTGCTCTCCATAGGATTTTCAATACAATTAAGTGACAGAATACTTTCAAAATTCAAGTTACTTTCCTCATCATTTCTAATCTGACTTAAAAAGTTGACTTTTTTATCAACTATTATGTCATTATTTGTAAATAAGGCTGAATTAAAACTAGCATTATCACTGTTATCTACTAAGAGACCATTATTCTCGCATTCTTGAGTAACTTTTGCATCAGGTATGATATTTTCTTGTGATGATGTTTGATTTTTCGGCATTGACAATTTTCTTGGATTCCTTATTGAAAATTTACTATTATGAAATAATTTCTTGGATAAATTTTCAGAGAATGGTGTTTCTGATATTTTATGTGACGGTTTTGGCGACAATAGTCTATCCAGTTGTTGTGCAGTAGGCAAAACAGGAATTGCAGACTCTTGAACGTCAGTGGAATTACAAATTTCTTGTGAAATAAAAGCAGCTTCTGGCGACCGAATATATTCGTCATCAATATCACACACACCCAGAGAATTCTCTAGGGCTGCACTTTTCAGTTGAAAATATTTTTTGTAAGCATATTTTATATTTGAAGGGGCTTCCTTTATATCAAATTTAGACGGTGTTCGAGAATATTTATTTTTAAAATCTTTTTCCCACGTTTTAACTATAAGTTTGCATTTGATATAAGCTTTATCCTTTTTTATTGTTTCTATTATATCCATTTTTAAAATTAAAAACAGTATTTACACAATCACTTTCCTATCTACATCAGAATTTCCGATTTGCCGCGCAATCATGACATTTGTGACAATTCGTGACACTTATCGGTGTTTTTTTTTTCTTTCTTTAATGGCAATGGCGTATATACGTTCTGCCAATGACAAGTAAAGCGGGGAAAGGAAAGGATAAAAATACGGATAAAATTTGGAATAGGAAAGATCAGGAAAGTACGACAGAGGAATAAAGGAATTTAAAA
>DWON01006623.1:0-13704 GCA_018251015.1 Phocides pigmalion okeechobee
CTTGGTCCAGCGGGCCGTACCACTCGCCGGAGTCGGGCAGTACCAGCTGGCGGACGACGGACGCAGCGGGAGTTGAGTATGCCGGAGGGATTATCCCGAGCCCCCCCACTTAACAGTGGGCGAGGGCTACTATAGTTAAGCCAGGGTGCAACCCCGAGTTCAGGCCCGGGCAAAGAGGGTGTACCTCGAAACCCGTATTCCCCCGCCCAAAAAAAAAATGTTTTTTTATGTTTGAAAAATAGCGAACGAGTGGACTGTCTGACGCTAAATGAGTTCTGCAGACCATGGACATCTATGACCAGTCTCTAATAGGACTAAACCCTGATGTCCTGGGGAACTGTTTCCTACTTGACGTCAAATCAAATCAAATCAAATATGCTTTATTGTACACCACAGTGAATAAACAAGAACAGAAAATACAACAAAACAAATATAGCAGTGGTGACTAAAAAAGAACGTCTTATCACTACAGTAGTGATCTCTTCGAGATAACCCTTAGGAAGCAGACATGGTTACAAGTACACACACGTACAGATGCGGTACTACTCCTGAGGACTAATAAGATCGCCTTGTTTATAAGTGTAGCCGACAACCACACCTTCAACCAATTCTGGTCTCATATTTACAAGAACTGCTTTATTACGGATTATGAGGGTGGCCTAATACTTTTTTTTACTGAAAACGCTATTTTATGTTTTTTCTCGCATATTTCCTCCATTTATCAAACGATTTGAATATTATTTGGAAACGATTTGGAATATTCATTTCATATTTCGATTTTTTTTTTATAATTGGAAAATTATTTTTATAAATCTTTTTATATTTGGATTTTTTATTGTATGCGATTATATCTCGAATATAACACGAACATGTATCGACAAGAGACGTAATGAACCACAAATTCACTGATGTAGCAGATTTTTCCGATAACCTCGCAATAGCCAGCGAGTGACACATTAACGAGGCTGCGTCCTCAAACAATAATGTAAATCGGAATTCGTTCATGTAGTTAAACCCATAATTATTCCTGTCATTGAATTGTAAAGTTACTTCGGGTGAGGTTGAGTTTTGGATGGGTTCGCTAGTGGAGTTTTTTATTTGAATGGATGCTTCGAAAGGCACATTAACTAGGACTGATATGGATAGATGGCAGTCATTAAAATCTCGTTTAAAAACGTTTCTAAAAATTGTTACACATCCAATATGATCTTATGTTTACTGTTAATTAAATTAGTATTGTATTATGTGTATTATGGCGACCATCTTAGTCCTCCAGAGTAATAGTGAGTAGGTACAGTTGTCGTCTACACTTTGAAGCGATGGGATCATTTCAGTACTTTAGAGTAGTAATACATCTCCGTATGAACTCAGATAGGACTTCACTCCTGTTTGTGATTATAGTGGATACCCATATCTGCAGCGACTATTTTATATCAGGAGCCACCTCATGATATTACATCCTGAACGCTATGACAAAGGCACAAAAAATTACTCTATCAAAGCCGGCGATGTATAGATGGCTCCTCTGGTGTAACAAATATCTAAGGGATGGTGACTGCATCAGTTGACCCGTCTGTCATTACGTTATGGTAACTTACAAAAAATGCTCGTATGATATTCCTCTCACAGGAAGAAAAATGTAATAAACGCATTTACTTGCTATTTCATCGTGCACACATGAAAACGCCACATTAGGGCGAAAAGATCACACGCAAAGAAATAAACCGCCCGTATCAGAGCACGCATTTCCCCATATTTACGAAACAGTTAAATTCTCATTTTGCGAAGCGTCGCCCATAAACATGACGATTTGCATCCACTCGTTTGCGAATGGCGATGAATACGGGAACGTGTAATATAATAAAAATCAATCCAATCTGTATTTGTATATTAAAGAAAAACCTTTCTTTCCTTTCTTGCTTCTTTCCTTCTTTCCATTTTTCCTTCTGTCCTTCCTTCCTTCTTTCCTCTCGCCTTTACTCCTTCTTTCCTTCTCTTCTTCCTTCTTATTTTCGATTTTTTTTCTTCTTTTCATTTTTCTTTCTTTTTTTCTGTCTCTCTTTATTGAGATTGATAAATCAGTAAACACGCCCTTATACGAAACAATACTATATTTACTAAATAATTATGCATTATGTTATATAACGGGTACTCACGGTTAACGATTTTTGATTTTTAATTGCCGATAATTATGACACGTGAAAATATATACACAGATAAAAATAATAAGCATGAATATTATTATTATTATTATTTATGCTAATTTAAAACATACATAACAGGATGCAGTGGTCCCGTCTCCGGCGTTACTCCCTCGTGGAACTGTATAGGTACTAATGAAATGTGGATGGTAGAGTTAAGTAGAATCATCTGATTTTTTTTTGTGTGCGAAAAGTAGCAAACGAGCATGCAAACATTTACATACAACCACAAACACGATCGAAATCCTATCTCAGCTCGAACGTAGATACGTTGCTACTCCTGAGGAGTAAGATGGTTGTCTCACTTCAAAGTATAGCCGGCATCTGCATCTCGCCAACCGGAATACAAGTAATGATTTATGTCGGATTATGAGGGCACATTAGGGTGGCACCACATTAGCATCAGGGTAACTTTTAAAAGAAGCGCCAAAGTTTTCAGAATAAAGTCCCCTCTGTTTACATCAGCGCCATTCTGGGAGGTTTTTGAACCCTTATTTATAGCATACAGCTAGACACTTTTTCCAATTTTCTACCATATGAGAAGATTCTGCTTACCTCTACCTTCCATAAAATGAAACAAACACCCAAATAACATTGGAATAACTGAATATTCTATACGTACCTAAAATAATGATGTTCCGTATACAAATTAGCGCGCGAAACAACCTTGAAAGGTTAACGAAGTCCTTACCATGTATTCGAAGCAGTTAATTAAAGCTCTTAATTCCCGGGCGTCAACGGAAATACACGGAGGCAAGTCAAACATAATAGTCCGAGAGCCAATAGCAAATTTTGACACTCACTTCTCAGGAAGTGTATGGTAAAATGCTTCAGAGTGGTATCATAAAGCCCTGTGTACTTCAGTTCCGGTTCCGTGGGTGGGATGGGTAGGGATAGCAGCGATGGCGGCAGGTTTCATTACGCATGAATGAACGAAAATGGGGACGTCCTACATCTAACCTACTACTCATATTCAGCGGTCAGCTCTCGCTGTTTCCTCTTTACCTGAGCTTTTACTTGAGGGGGTCAAATACACCCCGGGTTGGGGGTCGTGCAGCTCTACATCGATCATTTCATTCAACACCGCTATATTAGTTTTAAAAAAGTTTAAAAAATTTATATAAAGATGTAACGGACAACATTGACGGCCAGCGCAGCACCCCGCCGATCCCACTGTTTAACGAGCGGCGTGAACTCTGTGTTATGCGTACGGATGGTTATCTGAGCTCATCTTACCATCGGGACCGCACGTGCTCTTCGTGAGACAACTTTCAACTGTCAACTTTGAAGATAGAACTTGAAAAGACAAAAAACTGTTGGTTCAAGACAACGTTATTTTGTTATTGAAATTTGACTCCGAACATTGTATCTCAGCTGTAATGTGTTCTTTATTATTGGAAATTATATTTTTAACACGTCTGTGGTCAGTTGATTCTTAGATATGGTACATCATTCTGAAACATTTTAGGAGATATTGTCTCAAAGGGAATCCATGAGAATCTCTAGCTGGCTCGCAGTCTACGAGGCGCGCTTGGCGGCGTAATGTTGCCTTATTAAAGATTTTTCCGCGCATATCGACAGCTTTGCAATTCATTACTGTATTACTCGTATGTACTCGTTAGCTCAGCGCTTGCGAAGATTGTTAACGACGGCGCAGCTGAGAATTGGATGCGTGAATATTAGTGGCAATATTCGTGCGTGCTTCCGTATTTTGGTAATGTTAAATACTTCTTATAATAAATTCATGAAAATTAGTTAAATATGTCAAAATCCCACGAGCGGTTCGGTAACATCCGATAGACTGGTTGGCCACTACCTTGTACTTCCACTCGTATTGGAGCAACTTGGTGGAGTGAACTCCAGCCCTTCTTCCGTGCCAAGGAGAGGTGTCGAATGTGCCTATGTGTGTACCTTTTGCCCAATTATAGGATACAAAAGGATTGCAGCCGCGATATCATAAAGCTATTGAAGGCACATTAAATAAACCCTGTGACTAATAGATGGCAATCGTTGCCCTATGAACGATTTTGTCCATCTAGCCAGTAATCCGTAGTACCTCCATCAATATATATTGGGTCATCGTGGTAGAATATGCTCCAGGTCTCCTTCCATGCCAGGTAGATAACTACCCAATGGTGAGTACAAAAGGGTTACAGCCGTATCACAAAGGAATTAAGGGCACTTTCAGCATTCCCTGTGATTAATAGATGACATTCGTTACCCTATGGGCAGTTTAAACTATTCAGGCAGTAATCCGTATCTCCATCTATACATATATATTAGAGAAATATGGTAAAATATGCTCTAAGCCTTTTTCCGTGCTAGGGAGAGGCCAACCATTCACCATTGGGTGATACACAAAAGGGTGGCAGCCGTGTTATCACAAAGTTCAATTCTGCGCGCTCGGCTCCGACCGCTCATTGCCCATTGAACTGTGCATGATTATTCAATATTTAGTAAAGAACAAAATATTTTCGCGGCAAAATATATTATATAAAAAAATAACTCTGTTAAATTCTTTATTTTTATTAGACGGTATAAAAATATTATCTATTATTAACTGAAAATATACAAAATAAATACGATATAAAGAAAGAAAGTAGCAAAACCTAATTTCAACGTAGATACTAAAACAAGCTTAAGGACTGAGTCATCAAAACCGACAGAAAATATGAGCTTATCAAATCGTAAAATCGAAGAAATAGTTATTTTTTTACATTAGTATAAATTGGCGCGACAAGTACCCACATCTAAATCTAGTTCCCTAATATTACGTACTAAGCTATAAAACTTTACGAAATATACATGTTTCTTTTTTTATATAAATAGAGAAGCAAATGAGCTGCAGATAATCCTATGTTAAGTAGTCACTGCAGTCCATGGACCATATATAACCTCATAGAGGACAAGAAGCTTCTTATGTAATAATTATTTTATTTACACTGAGTTCATAAAAAACCTCACACGCACGACTAAGCATTCAATATTGGTTACATTCGTGCTGTTAATTTCTAACATATAATTACTATCAACGATCGCATAGAATAATATGTAATACTGCCTAAACGAATTTCTAGTTGTTACTCTGGCGTTCTTAAACGTCCCTTATTCAATAATCTGTGGCGACAAGCGTCTATTTTGATTGTTCTATTTTCAAAAATTTATAGTCGATTATATTTCGACTACGGGGTGTCAACTAGTTTCTAGAAATATATAGATTAAAAAAGGACATTTGATTAAAGCTGTTTACGAGGCGTCTGGGGAAATTTATACGCGGCGCAAGGTCAAACACGAGGCGAGCTGACGACACTCGGGGGTCGTGTGGCCTTATTAAAGAACAACTTTTGTGTTTCAATATCATAAGCTGACAAGATGTTTAAAGTATTGTAGACTAGCTGCGCCCGCGACTTCGTCAGCGTTTAATTTAACATGATTTTAAAATGGTGAAACAACCTTCGATTACATGCATCCAGTAATTATTTAATTCGTCGCCCAATTTACAAAAAAACTTAACTTAGCATACACTAAAACTGTCCTCAGTAATCACTCTACCTGTTGATGAAAACCGTGAGAATATTCGTCCAGTAATTTTTAAGTTTATCAGGGACAGACAGACAGACAGACGCGACGGAGGACTTTGTTTTATAATATTTATAGATAAGATTTTAACAGCGGGTTCGCTTGCCATTTTATGTATGGCGCAGTCGATATAACAAGATATTCCTATATATTATTCAGTCTACTTGTCTTATGTATATTTCTGTTAAACAGTTCTATACAGAAATTAAAATCGAATACAACAGATACTATTTTGTTACATAACGGGTACTCACGATTAACGCTTTTTAATTGCCGATATTTCGAACCAGTTGCATGGCTCGTGGTCACGGCGAAACGGAGTTCAAACTCGGTAATAAAAAAGCCTTATGCGTAAGTACCCGTTATATATAACACAATGTATTTATTAACTCCGCGATAATACTAGTTTAAAATACTTTACAAATACTATTATTATTAAAAGTGAATGAAACCACAAAGTACTTACAAGTAACACATTATTCATTTTGAAATCGCAATCCATGTCAATTTTACTTATATCTACGTAGGTACAGATTACGAAAAAATATTGAAAGATAAAACACTTCGGTGTTGAAACAAAAAAGATTGCCCAAAACCAAGAGAGCTTCCATTTTTACTTTTAATAAATGCCTCTAATGACGATGTCTCCTTCCATGTTGTTCCGGCCCTTTGTTTTTCGTTATCAAAGAGGCTTTCTCGCGAAGGCTTTCGATAAAAGAAATTCGAAGCAGGGATCGATTTTCGTCATTTTGACGTCAAAACGGTTGGAGCGTAATTTAAGATGAGTAGACATGATGGGTAATGAATGCTGTGATGGACAGGTAATATTTTGTGTGCCGTTTTACTGAAACAATATGAGAAAATAATAATAATAATACCTTTGTAGTAACTTTTTCTGATTTTGAAGTAATAATGGCGCGGAATTTGTACTTTTTACTATGTACTGGGTACTCACGGTTAACGATTCTTGATTTTTGATTAAAGGTATATCGAAACAATTACATGGCGAAACAAAAAATGTTTTTTCGCCATTACCACGAGCCATACAACTGGTTCAAAATACGAGTATTAGCAATCATATATCAAAAATTGTTGATTGCGAGTACCCGGTACATATTAAAATCTACATGTATTTGTTATATACGTTTCTTTTCTGTATTATATCGTGTGAAAAAAGTTAAAAATAAAATGATAAAAATACTTTATTTACTGTGACAATATACAAAATTCAAATATTATTTCATTACTAGATGCCCGCGACTTTGTTTATATGGGCAACATTTAAATTAATATAATAATATAATTTTTTGATTCTTAGACCGATTAAAGTGAAACGAACACTAAATGTTATATAAAGCTTACTGCAATAGAATAGTAGAAACCGTACTGAAGCCGCCTAAGCAATTTTCGAGACTACAACACACAAACGCACAGACAAACAGAAAAATATTACAACCATTGTTTCGGGTTTTATTGACGCAATAAATGAAAACTAGTTTCTTGTATCTTCTTTGGGCAAACAATCAGTTACAATTTTATTACTTGTACAGATAACACTCATAATAAGACCAGAAATATAGGTGCACAATGTACAAATTTTGAGGTCCAATAAATTTCATTTTTGCCTCAAAGAAAGAAACAAATGAACAACGTTTTACTTCTTTATATCTACATAATACTTGCCGTCATAAGCAATAAATTGTATAATTTATTATGAAAGCTTGTTAAATTGGATTCCAAAGCGTAAGTGAAATATGTAGTAAGTAACTGTCAATACTTTGCATATAAAATTGAATAAAAACGCCAGACGCGCCGCACGTCGTGATCCGAACACGGCTTCCCTCTCTACTAATAAAATACAACAACCATAAAACTCATTCGAGCTCACAGCTGTTTCATATTAGCGCTAAAGAATCGGTAATCGCGCTTGTTTTCATAAAATGGAACTCGGAAACGGACACAACGTCTAGCGCTTTAAGATTGCTGAATGCACTTTTTTATCCAACAGGAGTAGCAGACGACATGCTGTCCACCTTATAGTAAGTAGTCACTTTCGTGGACATTTGTAACCAACAAGAACTTGAAGTATTAGAATAGATAGTAAGTATTTTGAAAGAAAGAAATCCTTTTTATTTCTGACATCTATGACAAATCATACAAACATCAACACAACAATATAAAAAAAGAAATCGAACAAAGCAAATAACAATTTATAAAATAACACAAAAAACAGTTTTTATATTTGATATGCTGATATGCATAGCATGCAGAACCAGGGCCTCCCTCAGCATTGTGCCGCGGACTGGCCGCGGTGCTGATTTACAGTGAGTACAGTTACAGTTACAGTTTCAAAGGTGGTAGAGCCCGTCTGGGGCGGCACCTCCGCCACCCTCGTAACCCGCTTAAAGCAAAATGTTCTTCATGTGTTGTGTTTCGGTTGGGGAGGTGTGGTTGCCGGATACACATTATTAGAGGCTACCATCTTAGTCCTCAAGAGTAGGAACGTATCTGCGTCCATCCTTAAATAAAACTTCTGTTCTATTTGAGATTGGACATGCGCTTCAGTGACCACTTAACATCAGGTGGCCTGCATGCCTGTTTCTTACTCTTTCAAAAAAAGCCTGTTTGGAGTGACTAACCGATTCCGTTAAACAATATAATGCATACAAATACGTAATGTAATTATATACTTACTGTATGCAGTTAACTTGTAGATGCCATTTTTGTGTATAGAAAAATAAATAGTTTTCTTTCTTAAAGATGTTTATAACCACCATCTGTATATATTTATTTCTGTTAACTTATATTTTGCATGTCAATGACATATCATTAGTTTAATCACATTATTTCACACTCACGTATATGCTATGTATTGTACATATGTGTCTTCGCGAACAATTTTTTTTTTCAACATACTTTTCTTTCTTCAAGATATGCAATAAAACACTTAAATAGTTTAATCACAAAATACAAAACGTCGTTATAGTCACTGTTTTTAAACGCTAGTATAAAAAGCTTATAAGATACGGGCCGCTGTAAATAAAAATGTCTCAAATATAATAAATGATCGTCGAGGTACCAACAAAGTAAATATTGTTTTTATCAAGGAAAACTTCCGCGTGAGATGACACCGACGAGATATTTATGATATACACATAACTGATATGTAGTTATATGGTGCCACGAATGAGAATATTGAGCTTTTCTTCCGTGTTTGTTGTATGGTAGGTTTGTACGAGTAGGTATAACCTATTTTTTATCAGATTAACAAAAAATAGAATATTCGTAACTCTGTTGTATTTTTTATATTTATTACTTCAGAACAGTGAGATTTTGTTGAACCGTGACGATATTGATTTAAAATCACATATGGTTTTGATTACTATAAACAGCGCGTGGCGCTGTCAGTCGTAGTCAGAAAAGTCTTATCAGATAGCAGTAATAAAAACATTTTCTCAATAGTGTTAGTGTCATTTTTAAAGGACTCACAGAGCATTATCCTAACAGCACGATCTCCGACACCAACAGCAATTAACCGATGCAGAGTCAACTTACCCTGATGATGCTCGGTTTTGGGGCAAAACACGCGTTGGTCTTAATATGTATAGGGGTATATATTTTTATTCTCTTCACTTTTTCCGGGCGGGCGGGCATAGTGCTTGCTTTGAAATATATACCATTATTTGTGGCTGCGGATTGTTGAAAAGTAGTTTTTAACGAGTTAATAGTATGGCGGTAATCCATGTAAAGTAACGCCGGATACTATTAACTATTCCACATCTTCAACAAAAACGTAACCGCTGCGCCACGCGGGTAGTATAATATGAAACAAACAAATAACGCAAAAAACGCTCAACTCTGTAACTAGTTTAATTTTGATCAACCTCTCTGTGGGGATTAACCGCTAGCTTTTAGCTTTTAATACACTAGCGGTGAGCTAAAACAATAATTTCCACATCGGCCCAAACTCCCAATTTTCCGCGTTTTCACACTGCAATATCTATTCATGAGCGTTGCTGACATGCACGCAAACTAGCCAACTTATTATGCAGCTGATGTGGACCTTATCACCAGGTAATAAGTGCAGTTTTTCCTAAATTTGTATCGTCGCAAAATTAGTCCGTTCAGTGACCGTAGTACATCGTTGTTTTTCGTTTTATCATTATAAAATCCGTCAAGCGGAGTTTTCATTCGCTCATCCCGCTGAGTAATACCACTATGACTGCGGAATTGGCGTTAAGTGGCGTGGCGAGCCATCGAGTGAATGGCGCCAGTGATAGCGTGTTTATTTTAAAATTCTTTTAAAGTTTAAGCTGCTGCTATAAAATTTTATACGGATTAAAAGTAAAAAGACTTTGTAATTTTTGGTTGTTTTTTATAAGATTTAAACTGAGAATTTGAATAGATCCCATTTATGTCACTAGAATATTTTATGGCTTCCATATTTCGGTATAGATCTTATTCATTGAATGAGTTCTGGGGGGCGCAGCGGGAGATCGTAAATTAAACTAATTTTAATTATAAAAGGTGCTTTATTCATGTTTTGGATTACAAGGTCTTAAAACGCGATGTGACGCTGTTACTTATTAAACTAGGCGTGCCCACTTGGTCTGAAGGGAGGAAGACTGCGTTGGAGCTGTGCGCCGATAAATTAGTTTTATGTGCATTATGAAACGCACTGTGTGCATACCTTAAGGATATGTAGATACTTAACAAATGTATAAATTTCACAGTCGCTTTTAATCGAAACAACACAGTAAAGGTTATTTTTTATTTTTTCGTCTATTTATGTATGCAATGAAAAATAGAGATAATCCGTCTAGTACTTTTTGAGTTTACCATGAACAGACGGACAGATAAATGCGACGGGGGATTTTGTTTCATAATATTTAGATATGTAGGTATTATTAATTAGCCTATATATAAATGAAAGTTTAGTTGGTGTCATCAAAACCGTAAATAAAACGACTCGTTCAAGATATCCCGCTCCTACAGGATAATTCAATAAACCCCTATTGATCCTTGAAGTTGCCGTTTTAATGGGTGGTTTGAGCAAGTTCTATTTCATTACTATCACCTCTCCGAGGTCACTCCGGAACTACACAAACAATATTACATCATCACATACACATATTACTAGCTGTGCCAACGACCTCGTCAGTGATAATTAAATGAAATTGACATAACATCTTTATTTCTTAAAAATGAAAAAAAACATTAAATGTTAAGTGAAGCCCATCACAATATAATCCTGAAAACTGCATTCAAATTGGATAAACCGTTTCTGAGATTAGTGTGTATAAACATACAGATATACAGACATAGAGACAAATAGACAAAACGAAAATACATTAGGAATTTTTATATATATAAAAGTTCACCCCATTATGACTTTTTACATAATAATATATAAAAATTTATAATGGGATGACTTGCCATGTACAGACATTGATCAGTTACAGTTTCATTACATGTATAGGCAAGCGAGTATGGGGAAAAATACGTCGTTTTTACAATTTTTTATTTACTTTCACCTGTCGCGGTTTCTATACTCAAATCTTGCAAGGAAATTTGACTCACTTTCCCGATTGAACTCAAATTAAGCACACATGTTTGATTATTGTGACGTGACATGGTTCGATGAACGAGAGACGTTCTCGGTCGTTCACTAGACCAGGTTATTCAATGTAGGGTTTGTTAAATCTTCGTAAGGGGTTCGCGACAAAACTGACCACCCATCGCATTAATAACCTACAAATTTGTACTGATTCCGACTTTTGATCACATACCTACTAAAATAAGAAGTTGTCGTTTTGTGTATAAATGAGCTATCCTGGGTGGAGTGCAGTATTTTAAAGATAGGGAGTTCGTAGTTTGGTATACTTAATGGGAGTTCCTAAAGCCATTAGTTTAAGTAAGCTTGCACTAGACCAAAGGCCAGTCAAACCAATTTCCATATAAAGGACTGTACATTAACATCGCATTAAGAATTCCAAGCAACTGATATAGTACCCTGGAGTAAGCATAATGAATCATGACGTCACCTTCGCACGTCTTCAGTCGCCTTTGTAACGTACATAAATTACTCTGAGCCCGTTGAGACTATCTTGCAAGTCTAGAGCTGAGTTTAAGATTTATTGCTTGTTAATATTGAAAAGTTAAGGACAATGAATTGTATCTTATTTGCTTAAAGGTTAGTTTTGTACATAAAATATCACTCATAAAATTTATATAAATAAAATTATTTTTATTATTATACTTGATATGAGGTTATCCTAAATAAATACTGGATAGATTTCGACAGTCTTTTGTTTTACGTCTTGTCCACTTGGTCCCTATATAAATAGATATGTACCTACCATAATATCTTCACTTTATATGAAGGTATTATTAAAAAAATATAAAGGAGATGTGTGTTTCCTTGCCAATTATCGCCATAAATAAGAAAAATCGACAAAAAAGCACAGTAGTGTAAAAGACGTTTCTGAAATATTTAAACGACACTTTTACCCAGATAAAAATATTAATTTTAAATCATAAACGAAATATAATTCATTTGACTTATACTTATCCGACAAGATTTTTATCTAGTACTTATGTTATTTATGGATTTGTCCCAAAATATTACATTTTTATGTACTACCTATATACATCGAGTGAAACGTTAATTTACATTATGTTATGTAACGGGAACTCAAGATTAACACTTTTTAATCGCCGATATTTCGAACCATGCATGGCTCGTGGCTACGGCGAAACTGCGGTGGCGGGGGAAAACACTTTCCCCCCGCCATATAACATAATGCATAAATTCCGCGATGACATTAGTTTAAAAGCGTTAATTTGTAAAAGGTAATTACACACTCATTTAAGTGATAATGATTTTTGAAACATAACTTAAACCATAGCTAGGAAGAAAATCATAATATCATTCTGAGAGCAAAGGCGTTTTGCCCGAAGAGCCAAAGTACCCACCGTGTTGTAAGCACAATTTTCTTTTCAAAGTTATTATTTTCAGCGTGCGTATATTAAACTGAGCCCGTCGAGACCGACTTCTTACAGACTTGACTTAAGTTTAAGATTTATTGTTTGTAAATATTGCAACGTTCACCCCTGACTTATAGCTCATTTGTTAAAATGGACTCCGTTATTTATGAGAAAATGTTGCATGAAATATAAATATATTCAGAAAAATTACAAATGGGAGGTGAGATACAAATAGATTTAACAGATAGTAGAACTACAGTTCCAATGGGTTGGTAGCACTGCCGTACTCATTATCGGCCGTAAAACATTACTTGTATTTCGGTTAAAGAGTTGCGACTGACACATGCGAGGTGATAACCTTAGTCCTCAAGAGCAACGCATCTACGCACGAGCTCAGATAAAACTTCAATCCTGTTTGATGTTGTATATGAATGTCTATGGCTTGCAGAGTCCATTTCAGATGGTAGATGGTAAAAGAAACATTTTTATTCGAGATTTATTGCAGATTTTCAGAAAGGATTAAATCGAAGTAGAAGTCTTTCGGGCGGAAGCGATTCGTTTCTTACTTGCCGTTTAATGGTTAAACTTGAGACGAAGTTCCTTTATTCCGATCGCAGAGATTTTTTGGAAAATTCCAATTCCAATCTCAGTAATGCAGATTTAAGGGCTAGCAGTAAAATAAAAAATTAAGTATTTTACTAAACTTTATCTGTACTGTTATATAAAAGTAGAACGTTGTCTGTTGGCTTGTTATTGGAAAAACATAGTGGCGAAACCTTCACGCCTGAAAGTTCTTCAAGTTTTCAAACGCATTTTAAAGGTGGTAGAGCCATTAGAGCTCGCTCGGGGCGGTACCACCGCCACCCTCATAACCCGCCGTAAAGCAACGTGTTCTTCATGTATTGTGTTTCGGTTGGGGAGGTGTGGTTGCCGGATA
>DWON01006624.1:0-13704 GCA_018251015.1 Phocides pigmalion okeechobee
GCAGGCCACCTGATGTTAAGTGGTCACTGCAGCCCATGAACAACCACGTCCAATCTCAAATAGAACAGAAGTTCTATAAGGATAGACGCGGATGCGTTCCTACTCTTGAGGACTAAGATGTGTATCCGGCATTAGTTAATTATTGACTGTTACTGCTGGACCTAAAAGTTATGGTATTTTTTTGTTTTGTCAATCAGCCTTACAAAATTAGTTATAAGTTTATACGTAATATTAATAAATTAATAAATACATATTTTTCTTTTAAGTTTTTTTTATTATTATATTAATTATGTATTTATGTAAATGATACCAGGATAGATCCCTTCCCAGCAGTATAGTGTTAAAAATATTATAAATAAATAGGTAGATAAGATATATTTTCTTTGCTCTTTAGGCATAGTAGCAAAAGGCCAAGGTTATATGTATTAGAATATTGTAAATTTAACTCCATCATTCAGTAAAAACACAAAAATAGTTGGACAAATGTTAAATCTCGTATACTTAGGCAATCGTTACATAATTCACGTAACAATTTATTAAACTCGAGATGTCGTAACGTTTCGATTAGATAACAACTTTTTTTGGTGTTTCTGGACACATTACCTAATCCAATATCTAAAAACTATAAGGTTTGGTTTATACTGTATTGAGATTTGATAATAAACTGTCTGTATAAGAAAAGGTGATTTTTGAAAATAATTATAGTAGTAGAACGGTTAGACGAATGCTCTACTACTGAGCTCTGTCTTCTAGTAATAAGGTGACCAATAAGGTTCAATGATATTTTTTGGTATGTATAGATGCTGGCGATGTTGAAATGGAAGAAATCCTTTTTATTTGTCTCTGGGGATTTTGTTAAAGCTACTAGATCTCTTGGAATGCACATCGGGTTATATGAGATTTTTGTAGACTAAAACTGCTTCGGTACACACAACGCATGTAGTTTCCAGGATCTCTGGTGCACACACAATAGGTATTTCCCAATCGCTATGTTTATTGGGTTATTTTTAAACTGAACTACTGTTGCCGTGGTATTGATGTCTTCGGCACAAGGGGTTGCAAGGTTTTTTTTTTGTAATAAGACATAAGTAGGGTTAAGTAGTCGACCTACAGATCTTCGGTGGAGATCTAATCCAAAAGTTCCCGAAGAATCAGGAGACCGACAGTGGCCGAGAGGCGATTTTTTTACTTGATAAGAGGTTTTATTTGAGGTCCCGAAAGTTCCGGTAACCGCGGGATTATTTAAGTGTGGGGCTGTGAGCCACTTTAGGCAGTTGAAAATATGCTGACAAACACCTCACAAATTACGCTTCATTTTCGGTCTGTACATAGCACCCACGTCGTGACTTACGAAGCGTACCGTATGTTCACTCGATAGGGCAGCTTTTGTTGTGTTTTAGAAACACGTATTGCCTCTTGAATATCAACCCCTTCAATTCGATGTCGTCTGTGCATGGAATGGCATTATCCGAGAACATTAATAATCTGGCATCGAATGTAGGGTAAAGTCGTCTAGTAATGTGACTGCTCACATAGTAGGTTGGTATTTTAATTACACTATCTCCTATCTACATCTTCAATGTGGGCTTCAAACAATACTTTTGTCGCATAATTAGATGACTTTACCCTTCTTCTACCTACTATCTATACATTCATGGTCATCAGAGTGAAAGCAACAATGCTATTCGGGATAAATTGGTGCCAAAAATGCTAATGAGTCAATAAAGTTTAAACACAGCAAAAGCGTCTGGAATGTTTGCCAAGGATAGAGTCTACAGTTTTCAGCCTATTATTATAATAGCTAGTACGAGATAAAACCAATAGTCTTCTAATTACTAGACTAGGGCGTGTAGTCATGATGTAAAGAAGTAATGGTGGCAAATCACTGGAATTCATGCCATATGCGGTCTAGAAGCAATATACACTGATGCACAAAACTAAGGAAACGCATAAAAATGGTTGGATTTCTGTTTTTCGTATTATCGAGGATACTGGCCGCAAACATTAATAAATTCCAAACAAGAAAGGTTTTTTTGTGTATAATTCTTTAGTTGTCAATTGTTTTTACGAAATTATTGCGTCTTTTGTGTTTTTTCATACTAAGAAGGGTTTAATTAATCCATTTGACTTCAAATTTTTGTTTCGTTTAACTTTTTTCATCAACTGCTTTGTTTACTGTAACAAGGGAAAATTATTGTTTACTATAGCAAGAGGCGGCAACAATAAGTACTGATGATAGCCATATTCATAGATCAATACAATTTTTGAAAAAAAAAATAAAGAGGTATTGAATGGAAAGTTATTTTCTTTAAAAAAGGGGTTTTTCTTTTCAAGGTAAAATTTGTCATTTGGTGTATTGCTTTTCCAACTTTTTAAATTCTAAATAAAAGAAAAATAAATAAAATTCAAATAAATAAACAAAATAATCATAAATAGTCGTGTAATTTCATGTAATTTTGATGTATGCGCCCTTCTTTACGCGTTCCTCTCATTTTGTTCATGAGTGTATTTAATGTAAAGTTGACTTATGATTCACTGTCGACTGAAATATATTAATAATATATACGATATGTATGTAATAAGTGAAATAAATAAAAGTAGATATATTTGACCATGATTATGACAACATAAAAAAAATAAATTACAAGGAATAGAAAAAACTTACCTGCCGAAACATTTACTTACCTAATAAATAATATATATTTTTTTAAATTGTGTCAAAATACTGGTAATTTGCATATATATAATATATAATATTCATAATCATGATTAACCATTTATTTAAACATGTATGTAGAAATATGTGTACGTTTACAGTTTCCGAATCGCCATGGTACAGACACTATATCAGTTGACTCAAGATATTAGATGTATTTTTTTACACATTTTTATTGGAAAATTAAATTAGTGTTGTTTTAAGCAGATGTCTAAAAAATATTTTAAAGGATGTGTTACTAGCTTTGTCACGCGGCTTGACTTACGCTGGAGTTGACATTGCAATACAATTGCAATTGCAAATTATAATTCATAGCGTATATGGCTGCAACGAATTGCAGCTATGTTCACGGCATTATTTTTCACTGTTACAATAGAAATAATATCTTAGAAAAATACGCGTTGAAGAGTTACCTACCTTTAAAAAAAATACCCTCTTCAGCCACTCAAGATCAGATTAGATCCTCATACTAAAATCACATGGATCTGTTTTTTCGTGTGGACGTGACAGAAGGACGAACAAATACACATTCGTGTTTATAATAGTAGTCTAATATGATAATAAACAAAAATTAGTGTATCAAGAATTTGCTGTTTACTTCCTTTTGTTTCATTCCTTTATTTTTTACATTTTACATTTTACATTTTACTAAATACGATATTATTAAATACGATATTAAGACGATTTACATAGTTTTAAATGTATACTGTGTTATCATTCATTAATGCTTTAGATAAGTGCGCACCAAAGAAATACATAGATACATATATAGTAACCTACGTACATACTAGAGAAACGTTACCCTCCTTCTGTAAACGGGTAAACTATTTAAAATTAAGGTATGTATTTAAAACATTACTGATTCTGCATTCTAAGACGATAGCTAAATAATTGAACGGTTAGTCCTAAAACATACGGCTCGATGCGTGCCGCGGAGTCACTTAATTTATTTGTTGTAATTCAAGTGCGACGAGGAGCGAGGAAGTTAGCTCGTTTATGTAGGGTATTTCGGCTCAGATAAGCGGGTGGGAGGCAGGCCGGTGCTGGCAGAGGTCACCATTGACGTCAATGAAGTCACGTGATCGCTGCCAGTACCTACTAGCGGGCGCCGCAGGCACCCCGCATGACCGCATCACCACTCTGCGATCAGACTCACGGAGTCGCGCCGCGCACTACGTATAGTGTTGCCAACTTATTGAATGAGAAATAAAGTACATTGAAGCCGAAGAGTAAAAAATAATATTTCAGAAAATTAAACAGTATGCTTTACATTGTTTTTTTAAGTTTTACAAGAATATTTTTCAAGCATCTCTCATCACAAAGCAACAACAAAATGTCAATTTTTTAAATTAAAGTTTTTATATTTATTATTATGTAGGTTTTATGGCATCACATAGTAGCGTCGATGAGAACAATCTTTTTAATACTTTTTTAATAGAAAAGAAAAAATATTAAAGCGTGAAATAAAGTTCAATACTGTCTCAATAGTGTGGTTGGCAACCCTAACTATATAGTAATGCAAAAACATATAGTTTTTGTATTCCGTGCATGTTACGACATAAAACGATATGGGTACCATCTTTGATGGATTATAAGTACGTCACGGTATTTAATTTAAATATAATTACAGCGATAACAGTAACAAAACTAATAATAATATTACGAATACGTTACTATCATAGTGTTTATTCTATTTATAGAACTATTGTTAAATTCTTGCGATATAGGTTTTAGCAACGGGTTTTGAAAATAGGGCTACCAGTTCGACTCTTAATGCGGAGGTATAGGTATCTATGTAATGTTATAATTGCACAGTATGATAGTCGATTTGGGCATCTTGTATAATTTCTTTCTTAAAAATCATGGTATATATTCATTAACATATATATAAATAGTATATAATATTTACATATGTAAATACTATTTACAAAATGCTTATTACCCCAGCTACGGTCACGAGCCTCCCATGTTAATTAATTAATATATATAACCTCCTAAATTTTACGGATAAACGTAGCCTTGTAAAGTATAAAGGTTTTGCTTAGAAGTGTTGAGATAAATTATTAAATATATATTTTAAAAATGAAATTATTAATCAAAAACAAGTTAAAACCTTAGTATTGAATTGTTTTTGTAATATATAAATTATAATTTTAAATTATTTATAAATATATATTTGGAAACTGCAATTTTAAACAGAAAATGTAGGAAATGATATAATCACGCGCACTTATTTTTTTTTAATTTCTTTATTCGTACATACGAATAAAGAAATTTATTAGCACTCTCCTAGTATTCTCACTATGACATCATAGTGAAGAATACTAGGAGAGTGCTAGGATTATGTACTTAGAATTTGCAAGTGACTTCTTTTCTATGAAGTCGCCTAAACATGCTATATACTGCTTTTACGAAAAATCACTTTTAAAGATCATTCCATTTATGTAAATAGAAGATAAAAAATATCGTGTGCATAGACTTTAAAAAACGATATCAAGATTACGATGTGAGTTTTGTTAAGTCAATAATAGTGATATATGCGCTGCGTTGTTAAGACTAAAAAAATAATTGATGAGATAAATTGCATAATAATACATAAATTAACCTTCAATTGGCGCTTATTTCCTTTGTAGGTTTGTCTCTGGACATACTTTTTTTCTATTTTGCAATTTAAAATGTTGCTATTGTAGTTAAATAATTTGATTCAAACTGTCATTTTAAAGTTTTTTATTAAAGTTTTTTTGTTTGTATTAAATATTATGAAATTATCCATTTACTTATTTCGTACGGAACTCCGAATGGTCGATTTCAACTTGCATTGATTTTTTTTTTATGATGACAACATATTCAGCGAATAACATATGAGTCCTGTTCACAGTTCTACGCAACATTAAATTTATTATGTAGTATATTTTCTGTTTATATTAGAAACGTTCAGAGTTTTTATATTCATTATGTTGGAAAAAAGTTTAGATTTTCTTTACAAAACGAGTAAAAACATTTGTTAATTAGTTATCGATACTTATTGCTGCTGTGTCAAGTAATATTTATGGAACTGTCTTCATGGGATTGTTCACCAATAATACTGTTATTGATCAATATGTTAACCAACCCTTGTAAAACAAAGATAAATTAATTTACACTACTTTATAATTAACCTTTTTATAATATCTCTTCATATTTTTTAATCATAAAATTTTGTTGGCCAATTCAATAGTTTCTAGAGACACACACAGGATAGTGTATCCGTCGTTGGTCAGAAACTCGTTGGATAACCCTAAATATACTATAATTATCATAATACGCATATTTCAACCCATTTGATGTAAACAACTTGAGAATCTTTTTTCCTAACAGTCTTCTTCTCTTTTGTTGTGAAATGATTATTTGTATCCGCATTTTTATACGATATTTATTCACATTCATTAATGGCAATTTTCATTGACGTATCTGATAAGATTATATCACCTAGATCATCTGATCCATGTATCTACGTGGAATTTAACAATTAACTTAATTTTCCTTCAGTTGATTTGTGTTTAATTCTAAAGAGTTAACGCCTAACACTAAAACACTAAGTAATGCGTAATACTTATATGTACCCTAGTGGAGCCTTATTAATTGCTAAGTACCTCTTGTACCTGGTCAATGCTCTATAGTGTGCAAAAGACCATTTTCCGATGAACTCTAGACCATTTTGAGGTGTTATTGAAGTAATATTAGCTTTAAGTTCGATCGATCGGTCAGATGCGGTTTTGCCTGAAATAAAATAATGGCAACTTTGTTGCATGATACATTGAGAAACCATCGTATCAGGCGCTTTCGACTAATTCTCGTATAGTACATTACACATTTGAGTAACAATTCAATTCTAAGTAATATCGTCCATACTTACGAAACAGATTATTTCTAAGCAGTTCAACCACGTGCGGCGAGTAAACGGTGGTACATTAAGTCCGCGCACGTAACTGACCTATACATCATTATACTTCCGTGTTATTACTTAAATTAAGTAAATATTTTTTTTGTTACTTAACAATGTTTTTGTTTACAAATATTATATATTTTTTCAATTTAAATGACTATTTGGATGATTTTCATTAATATTTAATTAGTCCACTACTATCTGTATAAAGTCGTGTCAATATCTGTACAATGTAATTTTAAACAAGATTATTAATGTAATGCAAATATACCAATGCTGTGTATTATACTAAACTAAATTTATTATTTAGCCCGTGTATGAATTCGTCGTGATGTAACAATTTGTAAAGTTTGTAAATGAAATTTATAAATACCTTTGAACCTACATTTGTGAAGGCTTCACCTTTCATCATTTACATTTAACATTAAGCAATAAATATTAACATTTATATCAAAACATACAGACAAAGTCGTCAGTAAGTCCTGTAGCCGGAGTCCCTTTCTTTAAAATAAGGAAAACCCTGTTTGATTATCGTAATGAAATATGCATCAGCTATATTCGTCATCGTCTGATAGGAAGTGTTGTATGTTTCAATATGTATTTTCTCTAATACATTGAATAGATTATTGTCCTGACGTCAATGTATTATTAGTAGTCTTTCGAAACAAATAATTCGCATATTAAAACATAACGTAGGTACGTTTCAAAACCACGCGAAGATACAATTCGAGGTCGAAATTCTATTTAGCGATTTCGTATTCATATTAAATAAATTAACAATAAATCTTTGTATATATGTATGTAATGTATATAATGAATTACATCGAGTTTGTCTCTTTCAACTTATTACCTTCCCATAGCCTTACGCAGAAGTGACGGCTGTTTTACCTCTATATTTTTATAAATGTAACGCAGTTATAAGCAAACAAATGAGCTTGCAGCCAATTTGTATCCAAATTATGTCGATACAAATCATACCTGATGTCAATTATAGATAAATATATAATATAAAAAAAATATAGCAAAGACTCGAAAAAGTGAGCCTGAAATGAAAGTAGAACATAGTAGCTTTAAACACTTGTGTGGATTCACACATGAACGAAACATTCCCACCACTTATTAACATTTTTCAGCTTTGATTAAATACAGTTTTTTGCATTAGCACGCAAGCTCAAACCGCTTATGTTATCACCGTCTATCCATTTCCATTGAAAAAATTGCAGAATTTGGTTCTTTATAACGAATATAGAGGTTCTCCATAACATTAGTTTAGCGATATTTGTGGAGAAAACCTTCGAGTGAATTCCTACCTACGTAAATGCCCCAAAACGTACGATCGTTAGCTAGTTGTCAGCAACAGATTAGGATATTTTTAATTACATATAAGAGTTATTGCTGTTTAGATACCTACCTGCCGACGTTATTAATAAAGCGGTCATTGTATTGACTCAATAAATAAATCGATTAGTTATAATTAAGAGCATACGTGCCATGTCAGAAATCACGTAGGCCTTTCGGTACAAGGGTGGCGCGTGCCCTGCGCTAATGTGCGCAGGCTGTATGCACCAGTGATCCATTGTCTTGCTAGCGGTAACAAATGCGATGTTTCGCTTGTTACCTAAACATTTCAGTGAAGTTCTACATGATCTCCAGCTTTAGGTACTTATGTGAACAGTAGTAAAAACTGTTTCTCTCAGTCTTTTCCCTCTCAGTCTAAAAAAAACTTAAAATCTATCGCCCGCAAGTAAAATTATACTATTGCGTGACATTATATAACCGGCAATATTTTTAACTGATCGACGAACAGGCAGGTCTTGTTTGAGGTTCAGATAGGACTTGAATCTTGTCTGATTGCGGCGACCACTTACATGAAAAATGTATAATGTCAACAGAGATAAGATGAAATACAGTTTACAGCTGTAGTATGTAAAATACCATGGTACACAGCGCGTATAAATAATTAAAGTTTAGTAATACCAGGGTAGAATATTAAACGTGGCAGTTTTATGTGATGCACTTCTGGCTATGTTTAATTATGAAATTATAAATAGCCTTCGTACAAACCTTGGATACCTTATTTACTTGAACTTGTCCTGAAATAGGTTTTGAGTAGACTTTAATAAAATGTATACTTGGTACGTGCTAACTTAGTACACATTATTGGAGGCGACCATCTTATTCCTCGAGGGTAGGAACGCGTCCGCGTCCATCCTTAAATAGAACTTCTGTTCTATTTGAGATCACATAACTAATGGATAGAAAATTAATGAATTATGAAATATAAAGAGATGCTGGGAAGCTGAAAAGGAAATAAACCATAGCTGTGGATCATCGAGGAGAGCCTACAAGGGCGGAAAACAATCAAAAGTGATGAAGCAATTGAAGAGAAGAACAATTACGTTAAGATATTATAATAAAATATACTTCAATAATTCACAGATACAGGTTTTGCTTCGCGTAGCATAAAGCCATTCTAATCAATTAATACGTCAGTTAATAAAGCAGTTGCAGTTCTAACGACAATTTTATTAAACCTCAAAATAACATTAGGGCCAGCGTGATTTTTTATGACTGTGCTCATTAAGCAGTGATCATTATTATGTATAAAATTAATATATTCTAAGCGTACGTGACTAAATCCAACTATGTCAATTCATGTGATGGGGGAGGGATCTACGATTAATTTGTTAATTGTTTTTTAATAATCTGGTTCATATTTGTCGAACATTTTCCTCATGTTGTCGTATTGAGCGCCAAGGAAGCAAAGACACGGTAAGCGGTAGAGTCTGTCTGATGCAATCGATTCAACTAATGCTGTTTAAATTTCTCCGTTTTTGTTAATTAAGTCAGTAGGTTATTATTTACTTACAAGTGCTTCAAGCCATCAATGTATTACTCTCTTTTATTACCAAGAGTACATTGACTCTTCTTATTAAATAATCTTTCTTCTTATTAAATACTACTTTACTATAAATTATTGTGATCAGTGCAGTGAGTTACCAAATTCTTTTGGGATATAAAGATGTCACAGCCCTTTACCTGTTTGTTGCGGCGGCTTCACATTCACACCTAAGTGTTCCTTATAGAAGCAGTGTAGCGCTACTGTTTTCTGGTTTGAAGAATTTCATAGATCCAGGCGCTTAGGAGTAATGACGCACATGTAATCATCTTCAGGTATGACTTCTGATACTATATGATTATTTGCCTATGTAACTTCTGGACTTGATTAAGGCTGTCCACTCCATATCATGTAGGCTCCAGACTTGTTTTATATTTTCATTAAATAAGAGTAGGTTTCATTAGGTTTTTAATAAGTACATATATGACACTTTATTTGACTCATATACGATCGGGCTTCTCTGATTCTTCCATATGATTATTTATTGAATTAAGTAATAAATTTAAAGATTTATGATTTTGTCACGAGCCCTCGCATCTAATTTATTTGGAGTGAATTCCCGATCAATAACACCTGGGTCAACAAAGAGTAGTATAACAATGGAATAGTAATTTCATTGTTTACCTTGTCTGGCCTTAAGTTATTCTGAAATAAAATAAGCTGTAAATTTAATAAGCTATAAATCTGTCTGTCTCGTCTGTCTCGTCGTGTAGGGCAAAGGGCAACGTTCAGGGGGTCGGGATCAAGTTGAGAATGCAGACGTTTCGGGGTTAACGCACTCGGCCCCGGGTTGCATTATTCAGGAGGTGCATCGTTGACCCTTGATGAGCTGACTTCGTTTGTTTCCATCAAAGTATGTTTCGATCCCTTTTGCAAATCTTTAAAGGGGATTATATTCAACACTGAAATTTAAAAGTAAAGGTAAAGGTTATTTTTCAGTGTATTTATTGCATCGCTTATTGAGTTCGCATATCAATTGGATTATTGGATTGGATTATTGTGTAATATATTATAAATTTAAAATAAATATAATTTTTTATCATACTATTCAGTTGCATTTTTTCATGTTTCAGTCCAAAAAACATTGAATTTAAATAGGTCAACTTATAGCACGTAACTCGATATATATTACGGACTGTGATTAAGTTATGTATCATCATTAACTCGTGTCTGTCTTGCGGCTGGGTTTGGATCTCCTTTCAGAACGTGATGATGGCCACGGTCTAATACGCAGTTTATGGTCGGGTTGGTTAACTTTACACCTCTGAGAACTTTATGGAGAATTTTCTGGTATGCAGATGTTCTTACGATATCTTCTTTCACGTTAAAGCAACTGAACATTAATTTCTAATAAGAACATCTGCTGAATCTTAGGGCTCGGACCCCGGTGTTCTTACGCCAAGGCAACATTTAATATACATTAACGAGATGAAATGAGCCTTCGCTTTGGACAAACATTTTTCACTATCGACATATACAAGATTTCTAAGTAGGCTTTACAACTGAAAAATAGTAATTTTGCTTAGACGTTATAGTTCATTTAGTTCGTTTTTAACCAACAGCAGTAGGAGATTTGTATTATTCCGAGTATAAGTACGTGTGTATGTCTATATATTTGGTCCACAATGCAGTGTAAATGGTTATATGGACTTTAGAATGAGGTGCCTCTAGATTTGCCATTATTGCGGGAGTGACATAGGATAAAATGAAGTATGTGAATCAAAAAGGAGAGGAAGCATATGAAAAAAAATTCGTTACTATAACAATGTAAGTATCAAAAAGGTAGTAAATAGCTAATTTATAATATGGAAGCACGTATACATTATGACATTTTTACGGTATCATTTTGATAAGAACTACAAAAATACGTAAATTACTTTTATAATTACTGTGCAAAATATAGTTAAACACTCAGCTATCACGAAATGACTCCAAATTGAGCTAAATCTTGTCATACTTCTAGAAATGCGTGTGATCACCCTTGTGTTATGTGAAAAAGAGTGATCATACTGTGATTGAGGTTAAATATAGGTTAAATCATAATTGGGAATGACAGCAGCCAGTTCAAATGTAAAACGATGTGCGTCCGCTATCACGGCTCGGGAGCGTGCTGCGTAGGCGTGGCGCACTCTTGGCTTTAAACGCGGTAATTGCAACACACACATTCATATATTTAAACCACTCTGTATTGACTATACTGATTGCGGCACCTCAAACAAGACATGTACTTGATGTATTTAACCGGTGGCAGAACCATAGTTTGATGAAATTACTCTTGTGTTACGGTTAGTGAGGTATAGTTTCCGGGTATATTTATAAGCAACGCTATCTTAGTACTTAGGAGTAGCAATACGTATAAGCACAATCTCAGACAGGTTGCAGCGATCACTTGTGAGCTGCACGCTCGATTGTAATTTATTACGCTTGAACATTTCTTTAGTCAGCATAAGCTCAAAAATTACTAGTCAATCGATTTTACTTTTACTTACAAATGATTTTATTTGCTCAGAAGTCATAAGACGTTATCGTAGTTATATGAATGTAAAAAAGTGATTATTTTTTCCTTTCAATTACACGCGGCATTGTTGCAATCGCAGAGTCTATTCGAACTACTAATAGTTCTTTTATCTATACAAATTCCTGTAGAACACTTGTTTTTGTAATTAAGCATTAAAGCAAAATCTAGTACAAAATTGTACGCGCATTTCACATTTTTTTCAATTTTACTTTTAAATTAAACCTAGCATTACATCATATAGAGTTTTTAACGAAGTATTTTTAGTATTTGAGCATAAAAATATGTTTAGTTTGAAATCTCATGCGTTTTTCACGAATGGTGAGCCGATAGCTTAACCGATCACACCATGACAACACCGCGTTCACTGCCCAGCCGAGTGTTGCTATTTACGGGTATCACTTAAAAGTCTTGAGTTTATTAATAGCACGTTTGTTACATAATAGTTAAGCTGTATTTTATGTTTCTCCGGTTTATAATAGTCTATAAACACTTGATTCAAGTACTGAGATAATGTAAAGTAATTACTTCTCGAGTCACCCACGCTCTTCAATGGTATTTACGTCTATCTTGTTTCATGTACACATTCACTGAATGCAAAATCTGCAACGTAAGTATGAAGCAGAACTCTTACAAGGCTACTGGACTTTGGCAGAATGAGAAAGATTAGACCAGAGCCTACAATACTGGGTGGGGATTAGTTGCAGGCCGCAGAAACAGGAATTTTACCACTTAGCTATCACTGCTTCACTGCAGATATTATAGTAGGTAATGGAAATATTAAACAATTATACAGAGCATCTGAGATAAAAATTGTTTCTAATTTCCATTAACTTTGTACTCCTGGATAACAACATAAAAATATTTTTATTCAAAGTAGATTCTTTACAGAACTCTCTTTGAACGTCAATAAGCTACTATCGACTTGTAAGGTGTATCGTTTCGGTGAAATGGCGGCGAAAAAACTGCAAAACGCACATCTTTGGAAATGTAATTTACAAATAATAACTTTCATTAATGGACCAAGTGGAGCTGCAGTCGATACAGACCTACTTACGTCTAACCTCAAACAGAACCTCACTTCTCTACCCGAAACACAAGAATCGCTTTAAGTTAAGTCGCATCACGAAAGTGGCGGGAGTTTTCAGCATTCGAACTACAGTTTTGCTATTTGTTACAATTATAGTTAAAATTTATAATGACTACCTTCTTAATTACATATGAGACTTATCAATTACATTAACTTCATTCTGTTAATGGATATCGGGCGGATGAATCAATTAATTACGGCTCGCGGAGCGTGCTCGCGGCCCACGTGTCGCCGGTCTCTACCTACGCATTCCACTCGACACAATTACTACGTTTACTACCGTTTTACCTTATCATTTGCGCGATTATATACAAGTTTGCATCAATTATTGTACCAGTATTTAGTATATTTTATTAATTAGTTCAGTTTTATTGAAATTGCAATATCGATTTGTACCCATCATTAGTAAGAAATTAATTATTTGGTTTGTTTGAACCGCTTCTTTACTTCAATAACGTGTTATCTTAAAAAACAAGAAGGTTTAGAAGGTGGTAGAGCCGTTAGAGCTCGCCCGGGGCGGTACCACCGCCACCCTCATAACCCGCCGTCAAGCAACATG
>DWON01006625.1:0-13702 GCA_018251015.1 Phocides pigmalion okeechobee
GACCACTTAACATCAGGTGGCCTGCATTCCCGTTTCTTACTCTTCCATAATAATAAAAAAAAAACTATTTTTCGACGTATAGAAGGTACATACTTATGTAGATATTTTTTTATTTAAGAATAGTATCAAACGATCGTAAGAGCCTCTTCACATTAAGTGCTTCCCTGGGTGATCTTCATCCAACTTCAAAAGAACTAAAACTTATTAGACTAAATAAATGCGTTGCTACTTTTAAGGGCATTTAATCGTCACATCGCCTCCTTAACAGGCAACCATACTCCTCCTTCCAATAAATTATAATGGATTTGAGTAAATTTGTACGTTAGATACTCCTTTACTATTAAGTTATAACTTCAGTTTTAGATAGGAATAGTAACACTATTACTGTCCTTTTCACTCAAAAAAATCAAAAATAAAGTGACTAAAGCATTGTACAAATTAACAATTGTTTAACTTGATCGAAATATGACTATTATTTTCTTATCTCTTACGCAATAAATTGTTTATGTTGGTATTGTTATGGTTAATAAATAAACTAGCCAATGTTTGTTTGTAACAAAAATGCTGCTGGTGTACATTTGATAAGTACGCAATTTTGTTCAAAATTCATATAACTACACTTATTTGTTTTTGTTGTCTCCAGTCGGTGAGGGTTACAATAGAAAAAAATATCATTAAAATCTACAAAAACTCCTTTGTGCACGTTTCAAAGTTTTATCTCAGTGATAAGTTACGAAATAAGATTATCGAAACTTATAATAAGACTTAAAGAAATGTACGATATTCATTTTGTGAGCGACCTTAGAAAGAGGTCTAAATGAAACAGTGTTTAAAAATGATTTGATGGCTATTTATAGTCATTTTTTGTGTTTCAGTTTTCTGTTTCAATAACAAGTTGTCAAATAAGATTATTAAAATAATTTTAATATGACCTAAAATCATCTCTAGATATCAAAATATATCTTCTTTTTAAATTTGTTCAACTACATAATATCATTTACCATATAATCGATCACAGCCAGGCATATTTTAAGCAGGTAACTTAAAATATGCCTGGCTGTGATCGAAAGAAAGTCTAAACTAAATTAAATTATTAAAAAGCTAAATTCAAAAATAATAATAATAACAACGAACGTAAAAGTAAAATACTGCATCTAGATTACTATCCAGAAATCTTATCCTGTCAAAATGTGAACACACCAAAAATCCTCCAAATCAATTTAGATCTCTTCTAAAGTGATTTTTTATGGATGCAGAAATTTATTTCTATATATAAATACAAATGATTTGACTATATAACGGGTACTCATGATTAACGCTTTTAATTACAGTTGCATGGCTCGTGATCACGGCTAAACTCCATTTTAAAATCAGATAAATATCATATTTATTAAACACATTTCTATAGATTTACTTATAATGCAAAACATAAAGGCTTTTGTCCCAAAACAATTCGCTAGAACATTCATTCGACGCGATACTTAAAAGGGGAAAGTGTTTTTTCGTGTTCTTCATTTAGCGATCAATTTGTACGATTTTGTAACTGTTTGTAATAGCCCAGTACTTAAAATGCGTGAGGACTGGTCTCACTGTACCCGTGTAGTTGGGTGACTAAGAAAATTATAGAAATGTTTCATTACTTATTTTATACATATATTTTAAACTATATAATATGGATATACCATATTTATTTAATTTACTTACAGTTTTATAATGATAATGAAAATTTTATAGCGACTTATAATAAAAGCTTAATCTAAACAATCTAAAGGGAGTCCGTGCCCATGCGGCATGTTGCTAAGAACGCTAGCCGCATTCCCATTTCAATTAGCTATTGCAATTCTCTGCGCGAGATATGAACCAGCCTTCTTGTCACCGAAGCATCGATTATGTTATTGTATTTATAAAAGCATGATGTTAGATCGTGACGCAAAGTATTTCAATTTGAATCAAAGTATTTATGGTGTGGTTTTATTCATGCAGACATCGAAATAGATTTTGATTTCGTGTGTATTTCTATCCATAGCATCCACAACACAGACTGCTTATATAATTGAGTTGAATTTTTTTAGAAACATATTTTTCTGCTTCAATTTTAAGTTACTGTAATTAATTTCATTCTTGTTATAATATCGATATAAGTATTTTGACTTGTGTTACTAGAACCCACTTAGGAACTGTTTTATCTGGCAAGATTCACCATCAACATTTATTTCGGAAAGATTTGATTAACTCACTTACATTAAGCTGCTGACGTATTTTCTCAAGTATAGCAACGCAATACGACCTTTAACGAGAAGACAGCCCTTTTTAAGGTTGTATTTACATGTTGATAAGTTGCAGGATCAATTAAAATCAAATAGGCTTCGAACCCGTTTACTCTACTTACATAAAATATCGCTTATCGTATATCGATTACTCGCAGACGATAAGAAAATGACTTTAATTAAGATGTTTCGCTGTAAATAACCGATTTGTTCCGAGAACGTGTTCATTACTTTGATGAAAGATTGATAGAAATATAGGCTAAGTGACTTAACAGAAAATATGCTTGCGTTCTTCCGACTATAGCTGTTGAGTTGCGCAAATAGTTGGAGTTTAAATACATTTTACGTACAGATGTTACTATTACAATTGATTATGGTACGAAATGAATAATAATGCTTTCTACGCTGATAACACTGGGATTCTTCGGATCGTGGATACCATAATTATGTACAAAGATAAACCAAAATACCTAGACCCAGAACACAAATTAAAATTAAATCAATCAAAAGTCTACTTGCCACTCAAGTCGTCAGATTGTTGCTTTGATTTGAAGGATTTATTATGTGAGAAGAGTAGCAGACGAGCATGCAAACCACCTGATGTTAAGTAGTCGCAGCCCATAGACATCCACGTACAACCACAAACACGACCGAAATCCTATCTGAGCTCGAACGTAGATGGATACGCTGCTACTCCTGAGAACTAAGATAGTCGCCTCGCTTCAAAGTGTAGCCGGCAACTGCAACTCCAACCAATACACAAAAAGTTATATTGCAGCAGCTTATGAAGTCGATGATAGTACCTCCCTTCCCGATTGAACTCTAGTTTTACCAGATGGTAGAACTAGTACCACTTTTTATTACAGTTAATTTATACTGAACTCAAACACAATTAATTTATCTATATTGTCATAACAATTGTAACATGACATAATGCGTATGTGAAATTCTATTTAACACGCATTTTCACTTATTACGATAGCCAAGCAATAATTATATTGGGAGACCAAACAAACCTCACTCAAATTTCGTAATTACTCGCCATTTGAATTTCAACTTTATATCTATGAAATTAAACACAATTTTAAGATGCACGCCACGGTACGTGCGTTCGTATAAGTAAATATATTTACATTAGCTCAAATTGCTCCACATTAGCGCCTAATGACATATTTCCTATATTAACATTGCATAACATTTCTTGATGGAAACAAATGCGATCGTTTCAAATTTCTCGACTAATACAAACATGGCGGCAATAGCAATTTATATAAAATTGTGTGACGTAATATTATTTTTTATATGCAACATTATTTTTATTTTCTATGAAATTGAAGTATCTAATAAAAGAATTCGCAGTACATCTGATGATAAATGGTCAATGTAATTTATAGTTTACTGTAAGAAATTTTATCGATCAGAAATAAATCCCATCATAACTACATTATTTCTCCTAAAGGCTAGAACCATAGATAGCCGTTTATAAATACGCTAGCCTGTTGTAGATCATATTATATAAAATATGTATAAATATTTGAAGTTGTATTATTAGCTTACTACCTAATTCCCTATATATCAAATTTCAAAAGGAACTTCATGTAGTTAACCTGTTTTGAAAAGAAAAATATTTTAATATTTTTTGTCACAGTATAGCAGTTTACTTGATATATTTACATGTGACCAATGAGTATGTTTACTTGAATTTTCTAATCTGTGGTTCTCTTTGCAGGTGTAAACATCGCGCGCAAGAAAATCAGGACGGTCGTGCGGATTATTGACCCAGTCTCGATCGGCCACCGGAACCATTATGCCTTATTCATCCATCACTATCTAACACGTCGCACCTGACTTGCGTCGTAAGCGGAAGAACAGTTAACTAATTATGAAGGTTTGCTAACTATTCGACATGATGGAAGAGGTGACAACGCGTCCTAATGTAGAGTACATCCCTCCTCTGCCTCCAAAAGTAAAACAGAGAACTGGATCGACCACTTTTACGCAGATAAACAACGATGATAATGATCTTAGAGTGAACGGATTTGATGCTACAGACGGCCGGTCCAGTATGGACTCTCTTAGTTCGATGCACTCACTTGTCCTTAATTCAAAAGCCCCTTCAGCAACGGTATTCATAGCGGCGACCCAGCCAGATCGACCCGCGAACACGCCTGGCACAGACGCTCTCACCGCAAACGGACCTCACGTAGTCACTATCAGAATAAACACGGATGCAGACAAACCAAAAGCACCGAAAATATCAAGCGTCCATCTCAAAAGTGACGTCGACTTCGACCCGTACAAAATTAACGATACGAGCAAAAAGAATAACAGCCTAGTCAGACTCAACGTCGAAGAAAACCGGCCAAAAATTATCGAGAATGAAGATCTGTCTAAAGTAGACAAGCCGCCATACATCTACTGTAATCCGTACGTCAATCCGATGACAAATATGGTCATGTCTAGCGGTCAGTGCTCGCCGAGCGATACCCTAGATTCAGGGACATGCAGTGACCTTGACGGAACACCGCCGCCGTTGCCCAAAAAGAAAACATCAAAATCGAATTCCACGAAGAAAGCCGTATCCGTCACAGTAATTAGTTCAACAAGAAATCTCGGCGAACTCGATTTCGAAGATAACGATTCGAACATATCGTGCGATTCGCTAAACAGCAGCGAGTTAAATGTATCCGTACACGCTGATGAAAGTCATATCGAAGATTCTATCAAAAAAGAAAAAAAGATCTTTGAACCACCTGCCGCGCCACAGATGCCGTTTACCACAAAAACGAACAAAGATGCTAGCTTTCTACCGCAAGGTCTATTGCAAGACATTAGAGACCGTTCAGCGAAACTCACCACTGTCGAAACCGAAAGTGAGTTAAACAGCGGCCGACACGGGGAAGTGAGCCAGAATATTAATGAAAATGCTAATATATCAAAAGAAAGCGCGCAACTCACGTCGTTCCGTTTAGTTTCGCAGTTTAATAGTGAGGCGAAGATAAACGGCGGCGCGGAGTCGTTACCGCCGAACTTGAGTAAAACGCCTTTGATTACCGAGAGTACTTACGAGGAACGGAAAAAGTCGGACAAAATGAAACAGGAACGTGTGTGTAGTGATTATTTCGATACGGACAAATATTATGACTTCCACTTGAATGAGAAAGAGTTCGACGATGTGTCGGTGACAAGTGCTAGTGCTAGTGTGTGTGATGATGCTGTAGTAGAATACTTTGCTGGGGTCAAGGATTATAAGAACGAGGAGTCACCTTCAACCATCAGGAGCTCAAAGGGAACGATACGCGGCGTGAAAAACCGCGTGCGAGCGGGAATAGCAACGTTTCTACAAATACAAAGCACGACTAAGGTAATTGTATATTTAATTTTTATTTTGCTACACACGTCCAAATTTAGAGGTCATAGTCATTTCGTTCATATTGAAAGTCACGTAGTCTAGTTTGTAACTATTCTTGTTTCTAATAGCGTTGAAACTGGAAGTGGTACTGAATATTGAACCTTCACGTTCAAAATTTCAAGGAGCTAATAACAAGTATCGTGCAAACAATTGACACTTGTTAATTGCGACACAACACGTTTTTAACGGATATTTTGCGATTGTGCACGCTTGATTAAATGTAATTGTCTTTACAATAACAATGGGTATTATATTTTAAACGCTAATTATTCTTTCAAATCTATTTATCGGCATGAAAATTTTGATGTTTGCGTCGGTACTGGTTATTTTTATCATTCAGCTCATATATGACGATGAATAATTCATAGAATTGATATATATATATTCGAATAATGACTTTAAATCAGTTCAGTTGTCCGTTATAATTAAGGTTAAGACGAAAACACAGAATTATAAAAAAATAAATACTTTTATCAAAGCCTGGGTGACTATAATTTGACAATTAATTTATTGTTATCGAGACTTCTATAATACTAAATTCCCTACACGGTAATGTTGTTAATGTAAGACAAAAATATTAACTAATAAATGCATCATTAGGATTATTCGATAAAACCACGTTAACGATCAATTAAAAACTTAGTTCGAGTCTCAAAAGCCTTGTCAAACATTATATTAAATATTTAAAATCTTCTACATTTTATCTTATACATTTCTTAGCATAAGATCATGTTGACTCGTTAAATGACACTCGTGAGTGTCTAGCTCACAGGTGATACATTTCGCGACCCAGAAATGCGAATCGACCTAAAATCTGTGACATCTTATCCGAAATCTTACTTCACAGCAACAATGACGTCTGATCGTTCGATCGTAATTAAGTGGTGCATATTCTCAGCAATTAGTGAGCATTTCCACTTATTTTCCGGTTTTCTAACGCTAATTGAAGTAAAGTCTTTTCCTCTAAAGGTCTCATATGTGACGTCGGAAGTCATTTTCAAGTTTCCAGCTATCTCGAGCAAGAAACTAGATGGAGAGAAAGTGAGGGGTCGTAGAAAAAATAGATCGAGTCAGCGCATACACTATTGTTGGGAAAGCACTAGAAAGCATATTAGTTCTGGAAATTATAGTGCGTCGTAAAAATTTGCTTCTGGTTTATATTGTGCTTCGATCGACATTGTTCGGTTCCTTATTTATTCTTCCTACGTTTGTAATCGATTCAAATGCTAATAACCGACTGTCGATATCGATGTGTTGGCGTTTATTATTGTCATGCACGACCAAGTTGTACAAATGATTTGGTTTTGTATATAGACACTAATTTATGCGTCTGGATGCTAGTTGCGAAAATGCTTTATTTTTATATTATAGAAGCCAAACGAGTCTGTAAGTTATGTTATCATTTTAATTTAGAGGAGAAGCAGACGTGTTTATTTATGTTGAATGAGTAACAAAGTAGTATTATTTGATAATAAATGGTTTCTGCAGCCAATGGACAGTTACAGCCTAAACTACCTAAAGACTAAAGTACTGCCTAATGTCGTGTATAGATGCATTGCTACTCTTAAGGACTGAGACGGTCACCTCTCTTGAAAGAGTAGCCGGCAACCTTACCTCTCCTCTCCCAACGAAATACAAGAACAGTTTTAGAGCGAATTATAAAGCCAGCAATGGTACTTCCCCGGATCTATTTAACTATAGATCCATCAGTTAATAAAAAGAGTGTGTACCTTACTTGATATTAAGCGGTAAATAAAGATCTTTATGAGGTTAGCCTCAAAGATTGTTAAAGATCTCACTGGCAAGCCACTTAATTAACCCCACTTTATAGAAGGTAGTATACAAAATTAAATTAAATTGAATTTTTAGAGCGTTTTAGTGCGAGAATTAACAACTGCAACCATATAACTCTCTATTAATAAACTACTTAACAACGACCGCATTTGAAAGTACAAGCTAAACTCAGTCACTTTTCAAATTCTTTCGGAGATGATAATCTTCACACGGATACATTTCTTCATTATAAAGTCAAATTTAATTACGATTTTAATTTAACATTGTTCGTCGTAGTCTTTAATACAACATAGTAACACTTAATTAGATAGTTATCGATGTACAGCGATACTACGATGTATATTATAAATCATTTATTATCGCCATCTATAACAGATAATCACTTGAGATCGGCTCGATTGATCAATTAAAAATGAGGATAACCACAGGGATGTGGGGACGTTCAACGAGATTGGGCACCTAGCTTCTGGAAAGTGTATAGGTGCCTGGAACCAGTGGTTGCCTCCACGAAAAGATCAAAAGCCGCACAGAGTTAATAGCCACGGGCCTCGGCCACTCGGTGAGGAAAGGTGTAGATTGACTGTTATCATCATAGCCCCATCAAGCCGAAAGCTTTTGAACAATGGGCTAGGTCTACGTTAGTAGAAACAAGATACAACCCTTAAAAACAAACCCGGACAAAAAGGGTTTTCCCAAGGCCTGTATTCCCCTGCCCAAAGTGGTTGGAACATCCTCCATTGATAAGAACTGTTTCATTCGTTTAATAGATTTCGTAGTTGACAGGACATGGTTTGCATGAAGGACAAAATATTTAAAATGTTGTTTTAACAGGCTGTTAATACTATCCATGCGGCGTGGATATATGTATATGATCGGGTTAGTACTGCGGGCGGCCATAAACTGGAGCTTATTTATTATACTGAAGATACTCCGACAAATTACTGAATTATTGAATTTTTAGCATCTGTGTATCATCTACGAATACACAGACATAATGTCTGCCCCCCCCCCCCTCACTTGTAGCGCGAAAAATACCATTATTTTTTCCCCCCAAACCCATACAAATTTGTCGCTACAACACAGTTGTGTAGGAGCCGTAAGGGTGTAACGTCGAGAATTATACACTGCAGTGTTGCAGCCGCAGGGAATGTGTTAATCCGATTTAATCTCAGGTAGTACGTTTGCAACTTTTCTGACCAAAAGCAAGTTATAGGTGCAAGTGCCAAAAATTTTTCAAACAATGAGTCCCACGTTTGATCGATGCCGCCAGAGACAAGAAGGCTGGTTCATATCTCGTTGCGAATTGCGAATTGCGGCTAAAGTTCTTGGCGCCATGTCGCATGGGCTTTGACTCCCAATGCATATGCAATGATTAATAAATTGTAAAAGCAATATTATAGTTTTTTTTTATTATAAGGATCATAAAAATAGTATATTTTTTTATTTGTTTTGTTACTTATAGCTCCAATTGATTTACAATCACGACTACGAGCAAAAAATACACACATTGTGTCTTCCGTATGTCTGTGCCAACCTTGATTTGACACTGGCCCCAACTGGCCGTTCACTCAATATGATACGAATTTCAACCACGGTCGTTTATTAACTCCAATTATTTAATTCATTTGGTTCTTATGCCCTAATGCTAAGATATTTTTTTATGTGAGAAAAGTAGCAAACTAGCATACCAACCACCCGATGCTAAGTAGTCGCAGCCCATAGACCTCGACACAACCAACACACCACACAACCACAAACACGACTGAAATCTTAGCCGAGTTCGAACGTATATGCGTTGCTACTCTTGAGGACTAAGATGGTCGCCTCGTTTCAAAGTGTGGCCGACAATCGCACCTCTCCAACCAAAACACAAGTAATGCTTTACGGCGGATTATGAGAGCGGTGGTATAACCCGCAGTCGAACTATAGTTTTTTTTTTATTATGAAAGAGTTAGAAACGGGCATGCAGGCCACCTGATGTTAAGTGTTCTCTGCAGCCCATGGACAACCACGTCCAATCTTAAATAGAACAGAAGTTCTATTTAAGGATTGACGTGAATGCGTTCCGACTCTTGAGGACTAAGATGGTCGCCTCCAACAATGTGTATCCGGCAACCACACCTCTCCAAGGGAAACACGATACATGAAAAACATGTCGCTTTACGGCGGGTTATGAGGGTGGCGGTGGTGCCGCCCCGGGCGAGCTCTAACGGGTAGAGCCGTTAAAGCCTTTAAAGTTGTCTCATCTTAACTTTTCTTTAAAAGGCTATACTATAAAAATCAATACTGTAAATATCAATGAAATAACAATAGGTATGTCATTCGATTAAAATAAATGCGAATCAAATTAAAATTCAATTGTAAATCGATTCAACAACACATCGGAATCCGGTTTGTTGAATAAGATATCGTGCAAATGTCATTCTAACCTAAAATTAATTCATATTTCTTACTAACTGCTGTTTACGACTTCGTTTCAATTGTCGGGATTTTCCAGACATTTCTGACAGCAAAAAATCTCATATTATCGTCCACCTGTATTATGTGTTCAGCTGTACCTGCAACTTCGTTCATTCTTTCTAAAATACAGATAGCACTAATTACTCCCTATAACACCTACCTCCCACAGAAAGTTTCGAGGAAATCGATTCGGCCGTTTTGTAAATTTCCCGGAATAAACATACATACTGACAAACAGATAGACAGACATACAGCTAAACAGAGAAATGTACAGAAAATGGGCAAATAGACTAACAGACACACAAATTGACAAACAGACACACATTTACTTTTAATTTTATTAAAGCCACAACAGTGTCTTTTGTTCGCCTGAGGACTTACTTGACACGCCTTTTTTTGTTCTGGGAGGAGAAGTGGGAATCTTTTAAAGGTATCATGCGTACCATTTATGTACGATTTTCACATGCTAAAAACCCATCGCTGACTAGCACGCGGTGCCAATCTTGGAGGAGCTTTCCCGGATCCTCGAGTACGGGTTCCTGCCTACATCGTGTACGACCGAAACCCTTTCCGGGATTAGTACGTCACAACGACTGAAAATTCCATTCTTAATCCCTGTAAACTCCATTTCGCCTTTTCTGACAAGCAGGCGATACCACAACGTTATTCCAATCCCAAGAGACAGGATATCAGCATCATCAGGGATGTAGTAACACGCTTGTTTAACACGTAGATAAATTCGGAAAATCCGAAGTGCATTGTAATCTCAGACAAATGTTATCATTACAAGACCACATAACAAAAATATTTCGAGTAATACTGTTGCTATTTTGCGGAGCTTTTAACAGCCTTGACTTTTATCTGACTTTCATTTGAGATGATGTTAATATGTTTATAAAATTTACATAATTTATTCAGAATGTGTAAGTGTGTTATGGGCTTGTATACCGCCTAGTTGTGGTCAAAATGTTTCCTAGAAGAGTTTTCTCTCAAGTCCTACATTTGTAATATTAAACGTAAGTACACGACCTCGTTCGGCAGGTTTTCTTGAGATAACAAGAAAGTTGTAAACATTCACAATTCACTTGTTTTTAATGTTTTAAGGTATCTGGTATCGCATTTTAACTCACAACGGCTATGTTGCGTTTTGTATTCTGGTTTGAAGGGTATATCAAGGCAGTTATTTCTATTAATCCATATGTCTTTAGAAGTATCAGTATTTACGTGGTTTTATTGATTAGATTATAAGGAGGTATAGGCGGCAATAGTCGATTACTATGCATTAAAGTATTACTCTTTGCTGATTATATTACGTATAAAACTGTAAAAAGTGGGAGAAATATAGTTCCATCGGGGAGGTACCACCTACCCCCTCATAATCCGCCGTAAAGCAATACTTGTGTTTCACTTGGAGAAGTGTGGTTGCCGGCTACACTGAAGCGAGGCGACCATCTTAGTCCTCAGGAGTAGCAACGTATCTACGTTCGAGCTCAAATAGGATTTCTGTCGTGTTTGTGATTGTACGTGGACATCTATGGACTGCGACTACTTAACATCAGGTGGTTTGCTTGCTCGTTTACTACTCTTCTCACATAAAAAATAATAATCCATATAAGTTCTCAGGAGTATCAATGCTTCTGTGGTTTTATGTCAATTTCTAGTTCTATATGGATTATAAGTGCGTAAAGGCGGCCGTAGGCGATTACTATACATTAGAGCATAACTCTTTGCTGATTGTATTACATATAAAACTGAATTAACCAATAATAAATATATTCGCTACAATATTTTAAATATCCTAATGTTGAATACGAGTATTTTTCTACAACTAGAGGGGTCCTAAGTCACATTTTACCATGTTATGATGGACATACATAGATTATTTAGGGGCTAGTGATTTCCAAACCGCTAATGAGGCCTACGACAAAGTTTATCGACTGTCATGTAACGATTACAATTGGGACTGACTGCTTATCGTGCCCTCCAAAGCACGAAAACGCGCATAATTTCTGCCACTGACGGTCACCCATCCAATTTTCGACCACGCCGGACGTCACTTAATTTTGTTGTTCGCTTAGACAAACTAGGATTATGAGCATACATAAGTAAATAATATGTTACCTAATATAAGAAATATATATCTAATACTTTAATAGGTTTTATTGCCTAATATCACGCTTAATAACATTAGTTCTAAAATGTATATATTACATTTACAAATGGATTCCTTTAAACATCTTTGGAAATAAAGAAATCATATCTAATGAAGTTACGGAACATTTACGTAACAAATTTAAAAGCGTTTTGTAAAAAAAATATATTTGTACAATCGATTTACAAACATTTTAGAAAACTGTTTCTGTAAATAAAATATCGCTGTTTATTTCCGACAAGTCGTAAGTCAAATGGAAAGTTTGCTTACCTACATCTCTACATGCACTAACAATTTCAGGTGTAAAATATTATACCGAACCGCATTTTGTTCCGGTTTCATGCAACCTGATTGAAACTAACGGTAAAGTAATTCAATTATGGTTTCAAAATTATTATGTGGCGGGATAATGTAGGAATCTATTTATGATAACTTACTATGTCATTATGTGGCTGCCACAAATCGATTTATAGCGACAAGTATAAGTAATAAGGTTGAAAGGATAACATTGTTTTGGACTCGCGAAATTTCAACATTATTATGTGGTGGAATAATGTAGGAATCTATTTATGACAACTAATTATGGCTGCCACAAATCGATTTATATTGACAAATGTAAGTAACTAGGTCGAAGGGATAACGTGGTTTATAGCTCCCTTGTCCAAAGTATAATTTTGCTTTCCTGTAGACTATTAATAAGGATTAAAGGATGAAAATGATATATATCCCTATTACTATTATATTAACGTCAATTGATCGATGCCGTCGGTGACAAGAGGGTTGAGTCATATCTCGCGTAGAGAATTGCGATTGCTGTTTAGCGCGGGAATGAGGCTAGCGTTCTTGGAACGCATGGACATGGACTCCCTTTAGATTGTTTCCTTTAGTTATAACAAATATAAACGCAGGTTAACTCAAGTACTTAAAATTATGGCCGAGATTTTTAATATGCTTCCTCGTGTTACGCAAAAACGACATATATTTCTTGTATTTTAATTACTTTATTATTAAATAAATAATAACTAGGTGGTATAGGAGGTACCCCCCCCCCCACATGCATAGCGTGAAGCGATTCTTGCGTGGAAATATGTGTTTTCCAACTCATTTACACACGAGTCATTTTTGTCCTCAGCAACGCATCTTTGATTGATTTCACGTGAGAATTCTATTATAAGTACATATAACATAAGGTTTGTTGCAGACAGCCCCTGATAGTCGTGACCACTTACCATCAGGTATACTCCCTGCTCGTTTGCTTCCGACAAAAAACAATACATGGACTTTTTCATAAACAAAAAAAAACACAAACAATTTTTTAAACATATAGTCCACGCTTGACCGACGCCGCCGTTGACAAGAGGACTGGTTCATACCTCGCGCAGTGAACAGCGATCGCTATTCAACGCGAGAACGCGGCTAGCATTCATAGCACCATGCCATATGGGCACGGACTATGAATCGTTTAGGATAGACTATTATTATAATCAGTTTTAAAGTTTTTATTACTGTTATTAAATGTAAAGAAATTTATTTAAGAAAATAAATGTAATATAATTTTTTTTTCCACCCTCATAACCCGCCGTAAAGCGACATGTTCTTCATGTATTGTGTTTCGGT
>DWON01006626.1:0-13702 GCA_018251015.1 Phocides pigmalion okeechobee
GTTATACTGTGATAAAAAATCGTGTTTCTATGCAGAAATCTTTTTTTTAATAGCTCATATGATTAATTATATCGATAAGATGCGTTTACCATAAAAAAGTCAAATTGGCCAAATTGTTAGTTTGGCCCATATACATAAGACCCATCGATATAGTGTTATTACAATGCCTACACCTCTACACCTCTAATGTTACACACATCAGAGGCACTCTGTGTACAAAATTTGAAGTTGATGAAATCAGTAATTTTCGCGTCAAAGACACAAACAAACGAACAACGGCTTGCTTTAGTCCTATAGTAATAATTTAACGTGGCTTAAATCAACAAACTTTAAATCGTCGCATTTAGACTTAATCTTAAGGCAGTGTCGAATTAAGATACTATTTACGCTGTTTTTTTATGTTTTTTTTTTTATGGTATGGTTATGAGGGTGGCGGTGGTGCCGCCCCGGGCGAGCTCTAACGGCTTTACCACCTTCAAAAATTCAAATTCAAATTCAAATGTTCCATGTTCAGATGTCTTACCACAATCTTTTAAAACCATCAGGCATTAGAACCGTTTTGTTATTACATATACTTAATATACATACGAGTATACACTCGTACATAGTGACATTACTTATAAGATTTTATTATTACTTTGTTTTAAATTATAACAATGTATTTCTTCAACCACGTCGCATGGGCACGGACTCCCCTTACATTGTTTAGCTTGGGCTTTTATTATAATTAGATTTAAGATCTTCATTATTTTAAGTATGTATTTCTATTCTAATGAATTAAAATAAAAGATTTACTATATTCTTGTTTTACAATGTTTATTTTTAATTATTTAATTCTTACTGTATTTACGTGATTTCAAGTAACGAATTTATATTATGTTTCTTTATAAAATAAGAAATTTTGTTACAACTTTTTATACTGTCAGTTTTTTGCAGTTGTGTTTCAAATACCAAATCTTAAGATACCACTTTTGTGTTTTGGTTGGAGAATTGCGGTTACGTGGGAAAAAAATTGGACCTCTAAGGATTAAATAATATATCAATTGATATATAGATATAAATAAAAACACATGTGAAAGAAATTAGCATCCCTAAAGGTAGAATAAATGATTAAAAAATAACTTTCTGTATTAAACAGACGATGCATAATTTACAATAGAAGCACTTCAGGTTAGCAAATTCCATAATTATTAGCAAATCCAGTAAACGTAGTTGGAAATCATTTAGGCAGTTTCACGGTCCGGGTCTGCGGGACGTGCGGCTATTAGCCGGTACGACTCCATTTTGCTACTAACATTACCTCGACGTCGCCGACTAGGGTTGTCATATCCACCAAAAAATTGCTTAATTTAAGGATATATTCGTGTGAAGTGACCAGTTAAGCAAGAAGATTCAGGTGAAATGGTTTGCTTGCAAGCGGAAACAATTATTTTAGTCCTCAGGACTAGCAACGCGTCTATGATCAATTTCAAATTTATTGCATAAGTCAATCTTAACACATCTCGGAGAAGCTTTCCCAGCTCCTCGGTAACTGGTATGTGCCTACATCGGTGTGGGACCATTTGTAACAACAATCCCCTTCCCGGGATTGCTACATTGGAAAGACTTGAGCTCCCTATTTACCAGTTCCGATCTCGAGACTCCCTTTCGAGTAAACATCTTGTAACAAAAAAGGTCTTGAATATTTGAGATATCAAATAATTATTGAAAAAAATTCGTGTAGCGTTTAACCTTTCTATGGTCTGTAACACGAAATTAAGTAATCTTAAGATACGACTGTTTAAGAGATTGTAGCAAGGCATCTATTTACTAAACCCATTTTATGAATAGCAAGCAATCGAAGCCCGCCTTGGTTAGTTACAATTCACCACTGCAGGCGCATTCTGCGATCCTAATATTTAGAGTTGGAGCTGAAGTTTCACTTCTTTCCGTAAATGTTAAAGAAAAATTATTCTAGTCACACGTGTTAAGGAATGAATTGAATGAAAATAATTTGATCGTCAATGTAGACATTTGCAATTAAAACGCCAGTTTTTCGTAAATTATTTTTCGTTCGTTGATAATAATCCGTGTTATATACGTATTATTTCATACACGTATTATTTCTGCCATATCGATTAGTTTAATTGACAGTCTTTTTATATCTATCTTATTATTTTTGATGTGCAATTATAAATTGCTTTTTAGAAGATTCTGTGCTTTAGTATCGCTGTTTATATAATTTTTATACTTGGGGATTCAATAGGTAACCCTATTTACAAGCGCCGTAGTATGAATAGCAGGCAATTGAAGCCCGCTGCTGTGCACCTCAAATTGCCGCTGCTTTCATTACAGGCACATTCTGCGATCCCAGTACGCATTTATTTTATATAATGGATGAAAATGCGTCTTTAACAACTATTTGAAATATAATTATTTAATCAGTGGATTAATTGGAATTACAAAAATTATTAAAATAATATATTAAAATCATATACAGTCTATACGGGGTACTTTTATGCGCAGTGTCCCCAAAATAAATGTCAAAAATAGAAAAATATGCCATAATAACTAAAAAAGAATAAAGAACAGGAAAAAAATGAATGAGACAAGAATATGGGTAACCCTTGCGATTTTTTTATAATTCAAAATAATCCAAAGACAAAAAATTATCAACTTACTACTTTCGAGAATTAACGTGCTCCCAAAACAAAGTGACAATAAGGCCTGCTTATAAGTTATATGTTATCATAAGTAACATAGTATTTTAAATAATATTAGATACGTAATGGACGTAGTAACATTGGGTTGGAATGAATCATATTCTTTATATTTTGTCGTAGCAATTTACGTAAAGCCATGTAACACATATTTATTGATACAATTTTTGGGCCACGTAAATCGACAATACATCGTCATATCGTGCATCAGCAATAGATGGCGTCACTCCACTGAATTACAATATACATGACGCCAATGCGGTTTGGCCATTAAATTACACTGCATTCGTACGATGTATACTATAATCGAAGTATATAATCATTAATGACATTTTGTATGTAAGATTATAATCTTTATGACGATATGTTTAGGATTTAGTTAAAATTACTGTATCCAACGTTTATTACAATTTCAATACACACTTCTTATATTCTATAAAGTTTCAAACATAGTATATAATTATGAGTATAATTATTTTATTAGTTTAATAAAACCTTTCGTTTCATCGGTTTATCCCTAAAGCGCACATTTTAATCTTATTCCATTTTTGTTTCATGAACAACCATTTAAGAAGGGAGAGCACGTATATTATGTTGTCCTTGTTTAACTTTACTCTACCTCAAGACAGACTCCGCCCGCAGAAACTGTTGCACCTCTTTTACACGTACAACGAATGAGTGAGACACTAGAACATGACGTTTTATGATAATAAAGAGCAAATGAAATAGCAAATCTGACGCTATTCCATATCACAGTGTTTTATCAGACTTATTTTCTTTTATGAGATCCTGGTACCAGATCAAGTTCTTGTGCGGGTTTAAAAGTTTAGGAACATTGTTTGTTGACAGTCTTGACAGTAGTTACTTATTGCCCGTTTTAATTGGAAATTGGTATACTCAACAATGTCAATTTAGCTCAATAACCTAAAGCTTAAAAATTTCGCATCTGACTCGAAATAAAAAATAAGCACGGGGATCTACTTGCTTACCACCCCTGGGGATGTAAGAAGAGTTTCGCAGTACTACTTAATAAATCATTTATTATTTATTATTTTTCTAATATATGTACTTAAATAAATAATAAAATTGGCTGATCGCTGTCTGTACATAGAATAAATTTGAGAAAAAAAACTAAGGGGGGGAGGGGGCTTTTATCAACGCCGTAGAACATAAAACAAACGTATTTTTTTTTGTTTGCAAGCCTGTGTTTTGGCGCGATAATCTCAGAAACAGCTTCACCAATTTATTTTCACAGTGTAAGTTTCACTTAACATTTAAAGTTTGTTTTACTTCATTCTTAAATGAATCAAACTTATATAAATTTAAAAAGTGCAGGTATGGACGTAAGTGTTAGGTGTTTTTCACTCGTTCAGAGTTATGGAGGCTGTGACGTGTGTCAGCTATTTAAAAACTATGAAGTTATTCCCGAAAGTTGTACGTCGGATATTGTGTAACATTATTGTAAAGAAGCATTATTGTAAATTCAACAATACACTTCTGATATTTGCTTGCTAATGAATCAATGATACACAAATATATGAGAAAATTTGCTATTAAATAAAGTAAAGAAAATCTGGAAATATCCACAAATGCACACGAAAACAAAGTTAGACAAAGGTAGCAACTATTATAATAAGATAGTAAAAGAATAAATAGCTGCTTGTAAAACATGAGGCAAAGAATTTATTACGGCGACGGATCTAAGTTAATTTAACGTTTAATCGACGCCGTCGCTGATACGAGAGATGATCGACATTTCGCGCACATATATTCATATTTCGCACACATTTCGCGCACATATTTCACGCAGAGAATTGCGATTACAATTCTATGCGGAAATGCAGCTAGCGTCGTTGGAACCATGCCACATCGGCATGGACTTTCTTTAGATTGTTTCTTAGGCTTTTATTATAGTTAGTTTTAAGATTTATAAATATTTACTTCGGTAAGTTAATAAATACAAATGAGTCTAGATACAAAATGATATCAAAAAGAAATCAATCGATACTATATATCCATCCATAAAAGTGATTGTAAGTTTGTTTGTTAAGCTTTCACGCCAAAACTACTTAACCGACTATCGTGAAACTTTGTACACATATTCTTAGGGATATAAAAAAGGACATAGGATACTTTTTATTTCAAAAAAAAAATATTTTTTCAAAAACAAAATAGGCAACCAATATTGTTTATCAAAAAATTTGAAAATCTACCAACTTTAAAGCCTTCAAATCAATATTTTATGGACTATAGCTTCAACTGTTTTGAATTTTTGTATATTTTATGTTATTTTATTTTATCACTTACATATAAGCACTAGTAATTTTTTTGAGCTTAGATACCAGTTTATTGCTTTAGTTATTACTCGCTGCAATTATCTTTGATATTTATTTAAGGCCTTCAACACGAGCGACGCCGCCGGTAAAAACTAGTACGTATGTAAATGAGTAATATGACTGAGCCCCAGTTTTTAGATGCACTGGAGCCTTCCTAGTAGGCACTGCTCTCCAGCTGAGCCGAAAATGTAAAACAAACAGAAACACTGTGAAAGCGTAATTTGCATAGAAACTCTATGTAGGTACGTGTTGTACAACATTAATACTTTCTACTACTTTCAAGGGTTAATGGTTAACGATCGCTATCTATGAACATTGCAGAAAGTAACTTTATTTAAGGTCGCTTTAATGAATGTGCCTAATGGCTTATAAGTAACATTTAATAGTAGCTTTACTTTAATTATTAATAAATTAGTGACTTGCCTAAGGTGCGTGGAAAGAGCCTTCTCGAGTGGCGCGACATTACATCTCTACCCGGTGCACCCTGCACAATCAGCCTTCGCCCACCTAACTTCTGACCTTTGACTCTGACCACCTGGCTCTGACTTGACTTCGCCCACGCTGTTTGACCAATCTTTTGACTTTAATAATAATAACAGTAATAATGCATTTATTACGACATAAAAAGGAGATTTACAAAATATTTTCTCCCACTTTTCCTTTAACTCCCCTCAACCCATACTAATCCTCGCCAATTAGCTCCTTAACTGTATCTTCCTTTAAAAGCCATGCAGACACGAAAGAAGAAGAAATGACTTTCCTGGGCTTCGTATGAACAAAATTTTAAGTTGATTTTGTACCGCGAAACTTCTCTGCTACATATTTCTAATTACCTCACGGCGATAATGGAATGATTACTACTCAAACGTGTACTCTATTTTCTTACGAATCATCAGTAGTTTTTGGCCTACACTCTCATTGGCATTCTTATTGGGTTATATTGTTATAAATTTATTTTTGAAGATAAAAGCAGTTTTTCAGTTTATCAGTTACGAACAAACATACGAAATATCAATCTTTATATTTTTACTTTAGATTGATCAACGCCGCCGGTGACAGGAGGGCTGGTTCATATCTCGGGCAGAGCAACCGCACCTCTCTAACCGAAACACAAGAAATGTTTTACGGCGGATTAGTAGGGCGGCGGTGGTACCTCCCCGGTCGAACTATAGTCCCACCTTTAAACTTTGTAATTGTTTTTCCCCATTATATTTTTCTTCGCCATTAAAGCAGGTGGTAATTAATTCCAAGGCACGGAAGGGTTAGGCCATAATCCACCACGCTAGATAAGTATTAATTGGTAAAATTCACACAGAAGTTTTTTGGATTGCTATGCTCTCACGATTTTCCTTCACCGTTAAAGTAATTGACACGTAATTTCTAATAACGCACATAAAAGGTAGAACCTATACGAATCAATCGGGGAGGTACCACCACTACGTCCATTTCTAGCGTAAGACTTACTTGCGTTTCGGTAAAAAGGCATGGTTGCCGGCTCGCTTACAATCAAGGCAGCAAACTTTAGTCCTCACGAGTAGCAACACACTTGCAATCGATTTCAAGTCTTATTCTATACGGAATTGGTTACAAAAGTCCGTGGACAGTGACCACTTACTTTCCGGTGGATTCCTCCTACCTTTGTTGATACGATTTTACAAAACAGAACATAACTTTGAAAATTAGAGGTTTGCCTTTGATGACTGACTTGCCACTTGTCCAAATGCACTGAACCTCTCGTGTGAGAAGCATAATCTAAATGTTTACAAACAGAGATAGCTACGTGGTTTGTATTTGTTAAGCAGCAGTTATAAGTAGTTGGTGCTGCAGTCGAACCAGCACGCTCGTACGTTGTAAAATGTAGCACTTGGTACTTATAAGTACGGAGTGTTGCAAGAACAGTTCATGACCGGCATTGCCCTGAACGATTGCATTAACTGTAAATTTTCTGCAATGTTGTGCATTCGATCGAGCCTATGTTCACGCTCGATTAATTATTTTTACTATCCTGTTATATCTACATTCACCAATACTAGATACATATGCCTAAAATATTACATATCCAAACCTTTGATGATTTATAATTTATATTATATCAAATCTTTATAAATTTCACATTGTAAAAGAGTAAATTGCAATCTAGCTACTCGAACATTATTAATGTATTGTAGTATAGTAATCATTAAGTCATGTTGACGATAAAAAAATCTAGCTTTAGTTTCAGCCTATACCTCTATGGAAGTACATGATGACGGATCAATACTGAGTTTTTTTGACTCTTATAAAATATGAAAAAGCAAAGGCGTAGAATGTCTTTGCTTTTCACCAATTAGTGAAAAAAGGAGTAAAGTTGTATAAATATTCCTAAAATGAAAAAATAAGAAATCTAATAATCTTTTCAATCTATAAATCTACATTTATTAATGTTTATATTATTTTATGAATTTAATTGAGGACCGCACATAACATATTAAATACAGCTGGACCAATCAATAAATACATATTAAAAGCTTTAGTACTTGCCTATAAGCACTATCAATATATATTTTTTATTGTTATTTTGAATAATAACGGAATTAATATTTGATAGGCATACATAGGCATAGGTTGAATATTCCCTAGAATTGTAAACCTAATTGCATAGTAGACAGTAGTGCATTGACCGTCGCAGTCTTTGTGCATTCGAACTATTATAGTTCTAAGCGATTTGCACTGCGCACGCGCACGTCTAAGACTTCCTTTGTAAAAATAAACTCATTTATAAAAATATTTTTTTATCAAAATCAGAATTGTGAAAATTGTGAATTCTTTAAAAATGGACGTTTTGTGAAACACGTACAGTTCAATTTCTTAAAATTAAAGTGTTCAGTGATATTTATTTAGGTTCTATAAGAGACTAGATTTGAAAGGAGGTACCTATTGTTTAGCCGTTTAATCTTGAAATAGTGTCTAATAGCAAATGGAAAGACGATAAAACGTGAATAGGACTGAGTTTCGATTTTGTGAAATTTAGAACAGTCCAGATTATTACTTGTTGCAACTGTTTATTTATTCGTGTATGTATCCTTGTTTGTCTTTTATTTGATATGATAATTATCTAATTCATTCTATAGTTAAAATGTATATAGTTAGCAACCTTACTATTTATATAGTAGAGGTCATTTTACCGAGAAAATAATTTAATATGGGCGTTTATCTTTTTAAAGGATTAGTGACTTTCATTCTCATAACAATAAATATCGAATAAGAAAAAATCCTACATTATAAATACGAATAGAATTATAATTTCATATATACTGATTTTAGAATTAACAATATAATTTGTAATAGGAGAAGTTATATGATCATTTTATCAATAAATTTTTAAAGGTAAAATTTGACAATGTATTGACAAGACCGTAATTTTACTAGGAATTTAATAAGCAAAACGTAGTTCCATACATTGCGGGTTAATTCAAACACAATTTGAATTTCCAGTTATGATAGCAGATAACGAAAGATGTTAGCGTTCCGCGAAATCGCGTTCAAAGCAGAGCTGGATCGACACATGGACCCTGAATGTGAGAACGAGGCTCACATACTATGTAAAGAAGACGCCGCCACTCGCGCCAACAACATAGAGAAGCTTAGAAGCATGATATACGGTAAGTATATATTACGATCTTTAAATAATCAAATAGACTAATATATAACTAGAATATAAATAATATATATATATATATATATATATATCTTAGCCTAATGAAAAGGCAGACGAGACATTTGCAACACCAGAGAAGTCGCCAACGCATCGCCGGCTTTGAAGGAGAGCTCTCTTTACACCTTTCTTGAAGAGCCCCATATCATAGCGTACAGGGAAAACCTCGGAAGGACGTTATGCTAGTTACAATATATCATTATGACGAAGCGAAATCAGTATAACGCCAACAAATATTACCTATGTTTGTTACCTCTTCGAGAAAGACGACTCCTTGTATATGTTATTGGAGCAACAGGTAGAACTGTAGTGTAAGAACAAGGCATACATATTGTGTAAAGAGGTCATTTGTATCAATATCACATATAAATTGAATGCATGAATTTTTGTTACACAATTATTGAAATTATTGAAGTGAGCAACAGGTGGTTCCTTAGTGTAAACACCAGGCTTACTTACTGTGTATAGAGAAGATTACTACTTGCGTTTATATGAACAATATCAGAGCTGCATTATTTTTTTTATCTTTAATTTATTCACTACAAAGTATATTTTTATCGGAGCCCAACAAGTGAATTTACGGTAGGAGAACCAGGCTTACATCTTGTAGTAGAAGGTGTGCATTAAGATTATAAACAATTCAAAAGTTATAATTATGAACAGAATAGATTATAAAGAGACCCATATTCAAAATATTATAATATTAAATAAGCTGAATGAGTACAAAATACACATTTCCACATACCTACACAGTTGTATGTGGAAATGTATGTATGTACATTATGTACATGTATGTACATTATTAATTAATTTCAATGTTACAGTGTAAAATCAGCTTAAGCCGTATTTGCTAAGAATGACCGGGAAATAATTCCAGGATTAAAATCTCGGTACGGCTTCAATAAAATTGTCGTAAAGAAAATCCATCATTATCTTTGAGAAAATAAAACCAGTTTCACCGGCATGAAGAACAGTATTATATATGTACTAAATACTTAGCCATAAAAACATAGAAACTGCGGATGCTTTCACGTCAAGTATTATAAGTATGTTCTCGCAGACGCAGTAATGTACATGTAAATAGTCGAGTGGTCACTCGTTATTGTTAGTTTTATAAAAATGTTTAACAATTGAATGAAAATAGAAAAAGTTATTGTTGTACTTGTTGTTTAGAGTAATAATTTAAAAATTAACATTGTTAGGTTGATCGTTTCTAATAAGGCATATAATGGCTAAATGTGACATTTATTACGTTGGAACAATAAAAGGGACGATTTAAAAGTTCTTAATACACGCTCAGTTAGACATCTTTGATCAACTTTAGGAAGAAGTATATTTAAGATTTGCGTACAGATACCCATAGTCCGTCACTTTTCCTACTTTCGTTGCATAAAAAATGGCCGTCACAGAACGCCAGACAGATGTCAAACATCGTAATTGATGATAATTAAAAGTATTTATAATTGAATAAAGACAATGATTAACTGTGAAATAAAATGATTAAAAACAATGATTTGAAAATAAAATAAAATAAACATATAATACTGGTATTCATTAATTTGTATGTTGTACGTCCTTAGGAAGCAAAAAATGTTATTTGAGGATATAGATTGGAACGAATAAAAATAAGGTTATACAACAAATATATACGTACGCAGTACGAGTTAATATCGCCAAAGGTTGACTTACTAAATAGAAGACACAATAGTAAAATATACGTCGAAACAGGATTTAGGTGATAAAATGTGCATCCTTTATTATACGAACGCAATTGCTACTTTACTGTTAACTGACACAATACAGTCGTATTCCAAAAGCATTAGGGTTTTTTTTTAATATTTTTGAAACACACATGTCAATTTTTTAATATGATCTACGTATTTCGAATGCATACAAAAGACAGATTAAAAAATAATCCAAATGTTCTTATAAATATTATATTCATAATAGATATTGAAATATTACATAATACACACGTATTATTACATTACACCAGTAATAAAAGAAATATTTAATTATATTATACTGCTTGGTCTTATGTTTCAAATTATTTTTGCAACCTAAATGATATTATATTTATCAATTTTTATATTCTCTTATATTAAGTGGTAACCCCAAAAACCAAAACCCAAAGTCAAAACCAGTACCCTGTGAAACACGAAACCACAATTTTTTTTTACATACATTATATTGCCACGCAGTTCGTCAAAAATTGCCAAGGATATCATAACCTTGTTGGAAATCGAAAACAAAATGTGAAACTAGATTTTGATGAATAAATTAAGAATATTTAGTATTATATAAACGTAGTGATTGTGATATTGACATTGTGACATTGTCTGTGCAGAACGAGGTGAGTGTCATCCACCGCGCATTGATGACGCATTTCTGCTACGTTTCCTCCGAGCACGACGCTCGATACCGGCGCGTGCGCATCGACTGGTACGTTATGATCGCCTGGTACTTTGACTCCGCTGGCTAAGTTGCGAGGTTGTGACACCGTATACGATTTTTTTAACACGTGCTGTTTGAAATTTTTCTAGCATCTCGCTCACTCGCGTGATATCTCTTATCGCTTAAAATAGAATTCAAGGCCAATCTTAATCTGTGAATAATATCCAATATTTCACTTACGTTTCTAGAATCACTTTTATTTTATAATTTTGCTGTTACTGTCGTTCCAGCTAGTACGATATTGCACCTTTCGTGAACAGAATCCACATCTTTGGTGCGATGTTTATTGGTACGGATTGGCGCGACTGGGGAATATTTTTGAAGGGGTTCTCTTTGACCGCCCCGATGTGGGCAGACTTATTATTTGCAGATTAGGTAAGTATACCATCTTCCTTTAATACTTGCATACTTGCAATCGTTACCAAAATTGACAACCAATTTGCAGAATTTTCAAAAGCCATTTTGGAACATTTAATAGTTTAGTTACGCACGGATAGATGTCGCTAGAGAGAGTCCTTTGATTTACTTTTTGAATTTATATCTATGGGATTTTATTTTTTGTTTAGAAGATTTCAATAGTAGGTAGTATTCTTTTGTGCTTAATTGAAATTTTATGTATAACTATTTATTACATATACATTTACAATTAATTGTATATGCGTTTTTAGCCAAAAAGCCCTGCATATATGGATGTACATGGTATATGGATGTACTAAATTCGTATATCTTTAAGTGAAACAGGCTTAAATGAAAACGTCGCGTGATACATTAAATAAATAATATGCGTACAAATAGGATGTTTTTATTGTCTTGCCATTATTATTAAAAAAATATAATCAAAATTGACCAAATCTGGAGGCACTGTCTGTGATAAAATAGTACAAGGCTATATGGTCTATTCTTAGTTTTTGACTCAAACCACCTTGATAACTTTTTACCTTGAAAATATTTAAGAACGCCACCACTAGATGTCGCTACTAGTTCTCTGAATCACGCTAACGATATGTCAATGGCAAAAGTATAAGATGATCCAACTGCTAATGTTTCGTTACTCTGGTTTCTCTTCAAAACGCATAAATCTTTCGCCTTTTACTAAAGATTTCCGTGGAGGGGAACACTCAAATGAGTCTATTCCTATTTTTTGACGCCCTGTTAACGCAGGGCTCCAGAAATACTTTGATTGATCTATGAAATTAAATATTTCATTGAATGTAATTACCACCGAAGTCTTCTATAGAAATAGATAAACAATGTTAATAACGGTTCGTTTAGAGTAAGGATGATCGATATTAAGAAAACATCGAATCAAAAGTATCGATGTACGATAAAAATCGATTCAAAAACATCGATATTTATTCAACATCGATGAATATCGATCATCCCTAGTTTAGAGGTACTTTTGTGGTGGAGATTTAATTGCAAATAACGCAGTCGTCGTGTCTGTGATATTACTGATTAATATCAGTAGTGTCTGACATTGCATAATGGAAAGACTTAGTCCGGCACAGCGTCTACAAATTGTTCAGCTAGCAATCGGGCTACAGAACGCACAATACGCTTTACCGTCAATAAATTTGAAAGCTCGTAGTGAAGGAAATATAGGATGGCTTTACTGTCAGAACGATTTGGCGAACAGCTTTCATTCCTTCAACATTTCACGCTTTGATCCAGTGAATTAGTCTGCTAGATGTGATATAACATCTTTTCCTTTTTTTTTCTTTGAGGCTATGTAAAGTCCAAAGTGTACATGAATAAGCCGGGTACGATTGATACATTGGAGCCATTGCCCAAATACCACTCGAAATACTCACACACGTCACTAAAAATTGGAACTTCAGAATGGACCATGTTAACCGCAGTCGCGGAGACATTTGAATGAAATATTATTTAAAAATTAATGGTATAAAAATGGTGGTGGTAATAAAGATTAGAAAATAAATTTATTTTTATTAACTTTTTTTACTTAAATAAAAAGTACCTCTAAATGAATCATCCGTTATAATATATACTGTACGAATTGTTCAAAATAGTGATGTAAGAACTTCATTCATTTTTTATTGAAACTTTTTTTCGCCATATCTTTTCCAAAATGAGTAGTTTTGATTTCTTCTTCTTGACATTGTTTTGATCTTTTACATTGGATTTTATATAGATTTGATTCGAAGTTTAATTGTGATTTTCACATTTAATAATCGCATTGTATTCATGTGAACTTATTTCCTAATAGTCTAAGAGTCGTAACAATTTTGAAGTAATTTTTGTGCTATTACGAATTTGAAAATGAAATTGAAAATATTAAAGCTACTGAACTAATTTATGTAAACAATAAAATAGTAGCTAACTAATAACGTCTATAATATTACTAATATTAACACAATCTATTAAAAGCAATTACGTCATCACATTTGGTCTTAACTATAGTAAAAATTAGAACAAGCTGTTGCCAACGTCCATACTACGTTGAATACACCGGTTCTCGTCCGATCACCGAAGTTAAGCAACGTCGGGCGCGGTCAGTA
>DWON01006627.1:0-13702 GCA_018251015.1 Phocides pigmalion okeechobee
GTCCTCAAGAGTACGAACGCATCCGCGTCCATCCTTAAATAGAACTTCTGTTCTATTTGAGATTGGATGTGGTTGTGTATGGGCTGCAGTGACCACTTAACATCAGTTGGCCTGCATGCCCGTTTCTTACTCTTTCCCAATAAAAAAAAATATATATTGCAAAAAAAGCAGGTCAAATAAGTAATCAGAACATTCACCATTATAAAGCCGGGTTATCTAATATTTGTATGATTTATCGGAATATAATGTTACATACACTTCTGTGCGAACAAATCCGCAGGTAAACGCTTGTAGGTGATCGGTTGCTGTAAAAAGTATCCTATACATAAAGACTAACCAAGGTCCTAAACTGTTACTATATCGGGGTTATTACACTGCAATTGTCCGACAATACGCTCAATTGAAACTTGTTTAGCGTTTAACTACCTACGTGGTTTTTATTTGATTTTAAAGTAATAGATATTAGCGCGGATTTTATACATTTTTCTGTATACACTCACATAGCGATTTCTGATTTTTGATATTTCGAACCAGTTGCATGGCTCGTGGTCGTGACGAAAACGTGATCGTTTTGTTACGTGACGTTTCGTGACGTGACACGTACACACGTACCATAGCTATCCTGATAATCCCCATGTAGTAGCTCTAGAGTTTCATTTAGAGGGATTATCGTAGGGCACTCGACTTCAGATAGGATTTTGAACGTTCATTAAAAATTGGATGTAGATCATGAAAATATAAACGCTCGTTTCCTATTGTAGTTACATCAAATTATTTTTTTTAATGTATCATTTTACATAATCATAGTGAAACGTGGAATAAATATTTAAAAGTGTGTTTAGTATATCAAATTAATTGTATTAAATATATAAAATTACTAGTGAACCCTTTACTAATATGTGATGTTTTATTCAACGAAATTTATATTAATTTGTAGGATTTTCATCAGTTATATAGTAGTTATTTTGTTAAACACTATAAACCTAACAACGAAAAAAGATGTATCCAATCTGATTCCTCATTTCATAAACATTCAGCTGAAAGGAATATGTCAGCTAACTGAGTAAAAGAGGAAATGAAAATGCAGAGAGGACATACTCGTAGCGCCAGTGACTGATTTTAAATGAACATTAATTAAAATTGAAATTCTCTTGTTTGCACCGCTCCGTCCACAATGATTCATTTGTAACCCTTTGATAAAGAAAATGGGAACCGAACTGTAAAGAATATACTTACTATAACGATACGTGTACACTTTAACCGGATACCGTTGAATCGAACCGGATTTTAATTTAGATTTCTAAGGTACCTTAATCATTCGCAAAATGAAGCCATTATAGTATCGCTACGTCTGTATATCTGTCCATTGATCCTTCCATTGGTCCGTCTGTACGTCACAGTTATTTTTACTTAAATATAAAGACTTGAAATTACTTTTTTAGTTATTTGAAAATATAAAAATCTTAAAACAAAGGATTTCTAATAAAAGCCTAACCTGAACAATCTAAAGGGAGTCCGTGCCCATGCGACATAGTTCTAAGAACGCTAGCCACATTCCCGCATTGAATAGCAATCGTAATTATAATTTATTATTTAAGACATCAAAGTTGACGCCCCTCTCCTCCTCGCTCTGTTCAATATTGATTTGAAGATTAAGCTGGAAAGAAATAACTGCCTTGCTAATACCTAGCCTGACTTCACTGCTAATCCCTAAGAGATCATTGTTGAGATTTCAATGACTAGTTAAGGGTCATCTCTTTGGCTCAGATTGTGCTCTTGTTTCGAATTTATACACAAATCCCTCGTAACAAGCGCTTTTATGAAACCTTGCTAATGAACGAATCGACCAGACTTAAAATAGGCATACTATAGATACTATTGAAATTCAAACACAATGATAGCATCACAGTTCATTATGCAGGAAAAATTTAACCCGTTATAGAATGTTTTAAAGGTGGTAGAGCCGTTAGAGCTCGCCCGGGGAGGTACCACAGCCACCCTCATAACCCGCCGTAAAACAACATGTTCTTCATGTATTGTGTTTCAGTTGGGGAGGGGTGGTTGCCGGATACACATTATTGGAGGCGACCATCTTAGTCCTCAAGAGTAGGAACGCAACGCAGGCCTGCATGCCCGTTTCTTACTTTTTCACAATAAAAAAAGGTTGTTGATTTTGACCACTTAAACCGAAATAATAATCAATCAAAATTTGGGCATCACCTATGCTGGAGTCAACTCCAGGTTTTCCAGATTAGGTGTTAAAAGATCCTTATATCCTATATCCTATCCTGTATATGTATCCTTATATGAAATACACAATACATTCCATGATTAAAGTACTCTTTTTTCCGGATGTGGAAATCATCAAATGATCCCCTCCGCTCAGGGCTATGACGAAGGGGTATGTCAGATTTTTACTGACTAAAACCACACCCGTGTTCCTGTTGAGCCATTAGCTGCCGGAGGCCGTGGAACCCCGAATGGATCACTACAGCAACAGGCGTCGGTCTGCCATTGCGCCCTAACGGACCCAAGCAAAGATGTCATCTCTAAGAGAGGTACTTGTGGTACATTACGCACCGTCTTGGGCCTGTCACTGAATGGACGGCAGATTGCCTATAGTCCGCCGCCCGTAGGGTAGGCCAATCTAGGGTGGTCGGTGATAATTGCACGCCCTCTTACGCTGGGAACGTCCTCTTGTTGCTACCTAACTAGGATGAAAATATATCTTTATTTAATCAAATCAGCTACCAATAACTTTCGGCACTTGTTAGTTATAATAGTGTCGTAACGTTCTTACACGTTTGAATTTTGTTGTAATCAGGGCTTTTTTTTAGGGCACGAAATTTTAGCAAAAACGTAAAAAGTTGGAAGGTATTAAAAAATAATTTTGTTAAGCTTTGCAAAAAGTTTTAGATTTTTAGTAGGTTCAAAATATGCAAATACAAAAAATGTGGATTTATAACTATCGAGCATTAGCGTGACCCCAAAGTAGAAGTGACAAAAGACCTGGTCTTTTGATTCCATAAAAATTGAAGTCAAAATCGTGTGTGTCTACCCTTATTTAGTTGTCCGCAAGTCACAGGTCAACTTTTCTTCGCCCATTCCTGTTGGAATATGATCAACAAGAATACAATAGAATGTTCGAGAACTGTAGCGAGGAATGTGTCTCATTGCAAGCTTGTTTCAGCTTGTTTAAAGATTACGTAACTTAAATGTAATATTAAGTACCTTAAAACCAAAACCATAAATCCTAACCTAACTAACAATCTACAAAGAATCCGTGTATATACGACACGGCGCCAAGAACGCTGGCCACATTACCGCGTTGAATAGCGGTCGCATTTCTCTGCACGCGATACTAACTTCTGCGTGTTGCAGTGTCTAGAACGCTATTTACATTCTCTCAATGAATAGTCATCGCAATGCTCTATAGTAGATACAAACTAGACCATTTGTCACCAGTAGCGCCTACCAAAATAGAATCAATTTAAGGTTATTTTTTGGACGGACCCAGCAATTTTTACATTCGGACCTAGAGACAAAAGGGTAAGCTTTAACGTCACCGTCCATCGTAAGCAATAAGACATCTGTAAACAAAATAACAGGCTCACGTATGAGAAATATTGACACAAAAGCATTGGTTTCATTTTTACTCAACTTTTGTTCCCTTGTTTTAGTTCGTGATAAGTTTTGTTTTCATGAAGAACTTGTTTTAGGGTTACGGTAGCTAATTGGCTAAAATAGAACCGTTATTATCTCTGCACCGTCTATTCGTGTGTTAGATTCAGTCCAATTAAATGGTAGACGTTGTTCCGAAATAATTAGAACTATAGTACGGAACTATATTACGCAGACGAAGTTCGTAATATGAGGATGTTTAATGAACCGCCACGCATGCAGTACAGTACAAAACAAGAACAATTTTGGTACATGAAATTCAACTCAGTGAGAATAATATTACCATTATATTAGTAAATACTATTAAGGAAGCATTATCATGTTATAAGAGTAGCAAAGTAGCACACAGGATACCTGATGTTGAATTATTGGCACTGGCAAATAACCACAAACAGACTTACGGATGTTTTATTGCATAACGGACAGTCATGATTAACGCTTTTTAATTGCCGATATTTCGAATCAGTTACATACTCTAACTTATAATCATAACTCAAAATCATGCTGTGACCACGAACCATACAACTGGTCATGGCGAAAGTGTTTTGCCATGGATTTCTCCGTGGCCATGAGCCATGAGACTGGTTAGAGTAAATACCCCTTATATTATAAAAATGTATAAATTCCGATATGATATTAGTTTAAAATCGGAGACTTAAAGACGTATCTGAAGTTGTATGTCGGCTGAGATTATCTCGTTTATAAGTGTAGCCAGCAATCACATATCTCTTACCGAAACAATGTAATTCTTCAACAGTGGATTATGAGGAAGGCTATGATACCTCCCAGACAGTAGCTCTACCATTAAAAATGATAACAAAACTCAATAAAAACTCTAAATAAAAATTGTATTTGATTCAAGAAAGATGCGCTTTCTATATCTTGAAGTTTTGTTTGCGGTCTCTGAACTGTTCAACTAGAAAATGGAAAACTCTGAAACATTTTTAACTAAAAAACTCTTTTTCAAAGAAATGTCTTCTCCTGTTTCACCTTTGATAACGCCAATTTCTTTCAAATGTATTTTATTGATGCATATATTTTATATGGTGACATTAATAAATTGTACTTTAAAAGAAAATTCAATACATGACTTCATTGCCCGTTATTCCTCCCCTAGGAGTGGTATTTTAGTGAGGATTAGGGGCTTTCTGCTCTGAGAAGAGCCTTTAGAGGCGTTCAATTTGGGATCCCGGGGCTTCCCGTAATGCGGTGCGAAGCCACTGAGCAGGTTTTAGTGAGTAAAAATCTCGCATAACCCGATCTTTCCCTCAGATGTCGGGTATCACATGAAGATCTCCTCCATGCCTCGAAAACAAAACAAAAAAGGAGTGGTATTTTATTTTTATCTTGACTTTTATTGATTTATGACGCATCAATAACACAACACTCAAATTCGATATTCAATTTTTTTTTTAATAAATTAAGTTGAATTAACAAAGTGTTTATAGAAATTTAGTTATTTTAATTTTTTAAAGAGATTTTACCTCAGTTACAAGTGTGCAAATAATACAATTTATGCGACAACTATTACGCAAAACAATTTGTAAGTACTGTTTTGCCTAATTGTTATATATATTTTAAAATAATATTATTATACATTTTTATACGTGACGGGTACTCACGGTTAAAGATTTTAATCGCCGATAGTTCTAACCAGTTGCATGGCCTCCGGTCACGGCTAAACTCTTAAACTTAGGAGCTCATCATATATTAGATCGGGTCTGCGTTGCGAGAGACCCAAACCAGACCTTATTTCTCTTGATTAAAGATGCGCCGACATTTCACACAAATATTGTATATCTTGGTATCTGTGTATCATCTACGAATACACAAACATAATGTCCGTCCCCAGTCTTGTAGCGCCGATATATGTAAACACAGCATTTTTATTCTCCCGTAATCCATAGAGATTTGTACGTACAACAAGCGTTACGCCGCGGAAAATACAGCAGTCTTGTACGCGCAGGGAAAGGGTTAATATGTTGAAGTTCTGAGGTAACAGAAATAAAAATGCATTTCCTCGTTCTCCATTTTTGAAATTGATTGAAAATGTTAGGATTTCATTTTATACTGACTACGGCACCCCCATTATACTGTGCATTACACACTTGACTAGTTTTAAAAAAAAAGTTTTTCTGCACAGAAAAGTAGACGCAGTGCCATTTTCAGTATTTTATTTTGTCTACATAAGGTTGTTAGCAAACTCATTCGAAGTTATGAACAAATAATCATTGCGATAGTTCAGCATTTATTTGATGAGCTTGTTCAGTACATATTTGTTATGTTTGTTCAGTAATTATTTGTTATGCTTGTTCAGTATTTATTTGTTAAGCTGGTTCAGCAATAGGAGTTATATAGGGTAATCCCTAGTATTATATTAAAGTGAAATTTGTTTGAAAAGTCTGTGTTTCCTTAACATAAAAACTAATGAATGAATGTATTTTAAGTATTATGCATTAACACTGTATCATCTTGGATCTGAGCAACACCCAAAAATAATTATAGATGCGATGACCGTCGTTTTAAGCAATGTTTCACAAATTTACGTATTGCTGTATAGTTTATAGCATGTGTGGAAACTATATTACGTGGATAAAGCCGCCAGTTTCTAGTACAGTATAGTAATGTAGACTCGATCACCACACTTTGTTGATAGAGTGAAAAATAGGTCCTAGTTGTTACATAAAAACTTATTAAATTAGCTTACCATCGTGAAAACTGTTAAATAATATCACAGACATATTTACACACAATGATGAATATCTTAAAACTAATTATAATAAAAGCCTAAATTAAATAATCTAAGGGGAGTCCGAGCCCATATGGCATGGTTCCAAGAACGCTAGTTAATAAAAAATAAAATAATAATAATAAAAATTCACAGACTTTTTCATTATTCATTTATACTACTATCGTAGTTATCTTTAATCTATTTCCGTCCTGCTCCTGGACTTGGAACTCTCAGGATGAGAAAAGTTTAGTTATAGTTCAGTACATCCAACTTTAGATTGGTAGACTTCACCCACCTTTGAAAACTTTAGGTCTTTTTTTTCAGGCGAGTTTCCTCAAGATGTTTTTTCATATATTTTAACCTGACGAAAAGGCAGACGGGCCACCTGATGCAAAGCAGTCTCTGTCGCCTATGGACATTTGCAGAGAAGTCGTCCATTGCATCGCGGGCTTTATGTCATATCATACTAGTGAAAATGAATACGTTTGCAAAGACGTTACACGGTACAACGCAATGACAACGCCTTACCGGCGGCAAAATGGCACGTTTGAGGAACCTCCGCGAGGCGAAGAATAGTATTGTAGTAATTGTAGTAGAAGACAGTAGTTTCTTGACAAATTTCACAATCATTTAATTATTTAATTATGCGCAATTTATTTAATTTTCATTTTAATTTTGATATTGTACTCATACTTTTTTATGTTGTACTAATCTATCGAATTGGGAATTATCCTGTAATGCTAAATTTAGTTTGAGTAAATAAATAAATAAATAAAGTATTTCAACTCGGGCAGTATTAAAACTAAGACGAAACTCTGTTAGTCGTACCGTTAACATCGACCCAACATGACGAACTTGTTACAGTTCCTCTGTGGAGTACAGGTCTGTCAGATTAATTAAGATTAAACTATTACTAAGCTGGGTATCTGTAGACTCGTAGACTACATACATCATTGAAAACTTTACAGTGAAATCCTAAGTATTCAGGTTTCCTCACAAAGCTTTGCTTCGCCACTAAAGCGAGTGATAATTAATTTATAATACGCATATAACTTTAAAATATAAAAACACTAGTCATGGAAGACTCCAGCTAGCTAAAATCTTAACCTAGGCTATAATAGCTTACATAAATAAGTTACAAATTATTATAATTGCTAGCAAAAGGGCTGGTTAATATCCCGCGCAGAGAATTGCGATTAACGATTTTTTATTTTTTATTACCGATATTTCGAACCAGTTGCATGGCTCGTGGTCACGGCGAAACTGGTTCGAAATGGCAATTAATAATCAAAAATCTTTAATCCTGAGTACACGTTATATAACATAATGTATGAATTCCGCGATAATATCAGTTTACAATCTGTTACATTCGACAAGTATTTTATGTGTAAAACATGTACTAGTTTATCTTTTCAAAAACCCAAAAAGTATCAAGGTCGCCTTACAAGTCGTGCATGAAACGTAATTTTCTAGCATTATAATGATAATGATGATTATGTCGTAAGCAAGACATTGTCTTGTTGTCAAACTGTTCCATTCATACGTCCAGATGGCGTGTCCTTTATCCACTTGTTTTAACATTATCTGATGCAAATTAGGTATAATCAACATTACGTCGTATTACGATGAATCTCTGACACCGTGATTGAGTTCATGTAGGGTCACCATCAGTTAACACGCAACGGGATATACGTACGAAATCCCGATAGCACGTACCTGATTATTTCGACATATAAAATCAGTGAGGAACTGGTTTTAATAGACATAAATGTGATATATAATATAGCAAGGTCGATTATTGCACGAAATATAGTATAGTACGAAAATTTGTATTATTTATACGAATTACCTCTAACTGTCATATTGTACACTATACAATTTGATAAATTGTAATTTATTACAATTTGAAACATTACATATTGTATACAATTTCAATGAATAATTTAAGTAATGTATATATTAATTAAGGGTTATAAACTTCAGCGCGTGGGTAATTGTTCAAATGTACTGTCAATATAATACAAATAAAATAAAATATAATAGAATACAATTGTATTCTGCTATATTTATTCCTATCTTATTGTGTCACGTCGAATTGTGCCGTATATTATCGTAACGTATCGTATCGCATTGTATTATATTATACTTTATATTAATGTATATTGTTAATAACCTAATGTACATTGCTGCTGATATTTTAGGACACGTACTTGTATATACACATTTCAAAGACATTAATATTGCTGAAACAAATATGTAAGTAAATATTATATTTGTTGCACAATAAACACGTTTAAATGCAGATATAAGTGGAAATCAAAGTCACAATATTTTGAAACCGGCTTTCCAAATTCAGTTTCAAGAAATAAATGATCATACACAGATAATTTAAAACTGACCACTCTAAATCCATAAAAGTATTTACGTATGGTAGATACGAGACTGTCCTCGTATGATTGAAGTGTTGACAACAAATGGAATGCGGAAATAATACATGTGATAACTACCACATTTAGTAACCATAGATAATTTCCTACCTACATTTTTTACTTTTGTTCTTATTGCAAGATTGCTGGCAGCTGAGCAAGATTTTTTGCGAAACACAAAAAGGTACAATCAAAGCATAAATGTAACTTGCTTTGCCCTAAAACCGGTACGTCAAGTGGTTACATATGGACAATCATTAAACTAAAAACAACTAATACAAAATAACGCGTACATAACGGTTTTGTGTACCTCATTTTTTCTGTTTTATTATTTATCGATACATAGAATTAGTCTTTGCCTGCGGTTTTGCTCAACATTAGCTCAGGGGGCTCAAAGTCGAAGATGTTTTGTTGTATCTTTCGTTAATTAAGTGTATGTAAATACGTTTTAATGTTTGAACTTAAAAAAAAAGAAAAAGTCCAACAAATTTACTTTTTCCACTTTACATACTTTGTGGAATTACCAAAAATCCTTTATTAGTACTCACTTACGCTATTTAAAGAGTCTATGTGTAAAATTTGGGTATTTTAAGTACACAGGTGTGCCGCTGTGCGTCGGCTGTGCGTTGATCTCTGGGTCTCTCAAGCACCTTACTCTTTTTTTAAAAATGTTTACTTACCATATCTGTGCACCTAACTCGAAGTGTTAATCGTAAACACTTCTTCATTCTCATAATTAAAATGTTTCAAATCAGCCTGAAAGGAAGCAGCGCTGAGGAAGCGAGAATCTAGGATTATTTTGGCATAGCATATAAACGTGTTTGTCATCTAATATTAAGTAAACAGCAAAGAAAACAATATGCAGTCGCAAACAAGACTACAGTTGTATTTGAGGTCGTACGCAAATGCGTTACTGTTCTTAGGGAATAAATTTATGAATGTAGCCGACAAATACCTCTAAGAACAAAGTAAAGTCAAGTAAAGTACAAAGTTTCATGATAATCGGTTGAGTAGTTTTAGCGTGAAAGCGTAGCAAAGAAACTTATATTCATGTTTATATTTTATTTATTTATTATAGAAACTTCAGAAATAATAATTAATTATAATTTCCCTAATACTACTAGAAACAGAATGCTTATAATAACATATATACCGTTACGAGTATGGAAACAAATTTTGGCTCAGCTTTGCATCCACAAAGGGACCATCTTACGCTTGCTATGTGCCTTCGCCCACTCTGAATGTCATATCGGTATCTACACACATGTTATTTAATAACACAGTAGAATTTTGTAAACAACAAACATCGAAGGAAAAATCCATTTCAGGAAAACTGAGCGCAGTTTTTTGACACAATAATTGCGACTATTTGATCGAGAAATGAAGCATTGAACCAAATAACTTTAAAATCTACTTCCTTAATCTCTGTGACCTTTGTGGCAAGAACTGCCATCTGTAAGTAAAGGATGTTTCACGGTACATTGAATAGCTATGCTTCATATTGAAAGCTATTTATGTAAAGACACTTTTTCTAGATGTCTCGTCTTAAATAACAGCAGTATCGTCGAATTTATGTTTGAATTTATATTTCCATATATTATAATAATGAAAACTAATTACTATAAAAACCTAACCTAAACAATCTAAAGAGAGTCCGTGCCCATGCGGAATATATATATTTTTTTATTATATATTATATAAATTATTAGGTATTAAGGACCATTATAATAATAAGAAAACTTGGGTTTGTGTAATCTATTTTCCATGTAATATTTTTATTTGTTACAAAGTCCGCAGATGATAGTGGAGGATTCTGAAACAAATTCAATGTCAACTATATAATGTAAAATCAGTATTTAAATACAGGATTAGCTATCTCGTGTGCTGCCTACCATTCTAGAGTTATACTGTGAAATGTACATACACATATTAATGACAGATTGACTAAAGAGTGCCAGAAGGTTTTTTGCCGCCTGCTTGCTTTTTTCTCCCAGTAGACCTTAACCAAACAGGCTCACAAAGACGATGTACCAATTAACAATACCAATTTTACATTGTATCATTAGAATTCATGAATTATATGGAAATACCGTATAAGGAACTAAGATATTTAAATTTTAATTACGTAGATTGAAATATATCCCTATAATAATTTTTGCACAATCCAATTAAGTGAATTAAAATGTATCTTTCTAATAATTTTTGTACAATCAATTTAAACAAAACAAAGATAAAATTTTAGTATTTCCTCGTACCTATTTTTTTTTTGTTATAAAATAAACATTACGACAAGAACATTTTCGAGTATCAATATCTACTTACAATTTTTTTATTGATTCCGAATTTATCGGGAATTTTACTTAAAATATAGATGTTTTAGTACAACTTATAGTGCTTTGCAAACCGAAATTACAATGCTGTTTTTTATTACTTCCTTTCCAAGCTTTAAGAATTCATTTCTAAACAAGAAGAAGATATATATAACATATCAAGTACCTAAAGCCTTTTCATGTTTCCAAACTATGTAATCTATAATAAAATTGTAAATAATCTTTGTCTGTACATGGAATATATTATACATAAGAAAAGCTAAAAGTAGGGGTCTTTATTAACACGATAGAACCGAAAACAACAGTTTTTTACCTATGCGTTTTTACGTACTAATCTCTTAACTAGCTTTACCGATTACACATCGTTTCACTAATGTATTGTAAAAATCTTTACTTAACATTCCGTTTTTCTTTTATTACAGATAATTATCCAAAAAAAATATGTCATTTTAAAAGATGGTCCCCCTTTGTGGATGCAAAGCTGAGCCAATATTTGTTTCCATACCCGTAATGGTATATATGTTATTATACACATTCTGTGTTTCTAGTAGTATTAGGGAAATAAAAAAAACATATGCAAGAAAAATAAAACTCAATTTCGCTGGATAAAGCCTTAGATCTAACCTCATGTAAACTAAGTCGCTTGTAACAACTTGTATTGAACATATTCGAAGATGGATAAGCCGATTAGTTAGCAATTAGTCTATTTAGCCCTCAGCAATCTGCACTCGAGCTACTAACTGTACAATTTATAATCCCTCTTCCCGACAGCCATTCATCCCTCCAATTATCGCAATATTATATTAAGAGCATTCAATTCACTCGACAGACTTCTCAATAGCGAAATCCGCACGCGAAGGTTTAAGCTCTCAGTATTAACAGACTATAAGAGCATTGGTTGCCCGTATCGCTCAGGAGACTGATAAGGATTCCTTTTGAAAAGGATGTGCGTTTAGAACCAATCAACTGACATAGGCATACAAATAAATTATAATAATTTACCAGGTATATATAAAATTAAACTAAAATAATTTACAAGGTGGGAGAAGTAATTTTCGACCGCGGAGGTACCACCGCCGCCCTCGTAATCCGCCGTAAAGTATTACTACCGTTTCGTTTGGAGAGGTGCGGTAGCCGGCTACACTTTAAAGAGAAGCGACCATCATAGTCCTCAGAAATAGCAACGCATCAATTTTCGAGCTCGAATGGGATTTCGGTCTTGTTTGTGATTGTGCATGGATGTCCATGGGCTGTGACCACTTACCATCAGGTGGTTTGCATGCTCGTTTGCTACTCTTCTCACATAAAAAAACTATGTATATGTACAAATAAAAAATGTCATGACGTTGCCCAGAACGTTGGCAGCGTTTCCTCTTTGTATGGCCAGATTAAAATTCTTTGATCGAAACAGATGCCAGCCCCGATGTGACGACGAATATGTCAGATACGTCATTTATGAAATTATTCATGTCAGCTGACCACGGACCCAATGTTTCTATCGCAAACTCCATAAATACATAATCTTTGGAAATTAACTGAAGACATTTGAATTAAAATAACGTTACGTGGCGGATTTTTGTTCATACGTGTACATATGTACAAATGCGTCTTCCAAGAAAGTACGTTTCTTATGAATGTTCTTAAACAGCTTTCTTAATATAACTTTTATGCTAGTTTTATTTCTTTTAGAAATTCTGTAGAAACCCTATTTAATTTCCTACAATGAAGATGAGAAGAGTAGCAAACGACCACGCAAACCACCTGATGTTAAGTTGTCGCAGCCTATAGACATCCATGTACAACAAATACGACAGAAATCCTATCTGAGTTTGAACGTAAATACGTCGCTACGCATGAGGACTAAGATGGTCGCCTCGATTCAAAGTGTAGCCGGCAACGGCACGTCTCTAAGCGAAACACAACTAATGTTTTTAGGGGGATTACGAGGGCGAGGGAACTAGTAAAATCCTAAGCTTAATAATAGGGGTGCTTTGACCTTTTGAGTACGGAACCTTAGAAACGAGCTAGAATAGCTGCCGAGCAAATAACCTTCGTAGCTTATTCTTATCATTACGCTTACGTCGTTATTTCTTATAACTAAGTAATTTCCTTACTTTCTAGCAGGAAATGACACGCGTTTAATTATTACGTGTCCATATAGTAATTACAATATAATTATACGCCATTAAAACAATTAATATAGTTTTAAACTTGTGATTAAAATACAGATTTGAGTCGACCAACATTAATACGAAAATTGTTAAGTAAGCTAAGCAAATGAGTTGACTAAATGATTTTAAAAAGGACCTGCATATATGTATATCTTATGAGCTGTCTGTATATACTAATGTCATCGCGGAATTTAAACATCTTATTATATTACGATGTTGTTAAAAACTATTTTGCAACAATCAGCCACCACAATTTATATTCAAATTAAAATTCAAATATTTTATCTCATTGTAAGGTATTTACATATACTTAATGAACGTCAAGGGTACAGTGTAAAATCAATACATCGGCTTTGAGCGCCC
>DWON01006628.1:0-13698 GCA_018251015.1 Phocides pigmalion okeechobee
CTCACGGTGAAGCTAGGCTCAGGTTTCAAAATTGGATAACAAATGGTAGGCCAGCTGAGGGAACAGTTTATGAAATGGATGGACAGAATGGATCTTTGTTATCTGATAAAATAAATGAAATAAAATATAAGGTTAAATAGATATTGTTGTGTTTCTTCTTAGTAATCAACATCGATTAATTTACAGGAGGATCTAGTGTCAATACGGGAGACGGACAATTGGGTCCCAAATTCCGCTTCAACTACCCACTCCACGCCCGTTCTGATAAAGTTCCATACGTTAGACCCAGACTTCCAGCCAAGAGGCGAAAGTGGTAACGACGAACATAAAGCACAAGAGAACAGCACCTTTCAAGGGCCTCTAGCTGAAGCTTCCTTGAAAATCAAAAGGGTGTCTCTGCCCAACGATAAAGAGATCCGTCATGTTGCCTTCAATGGTAAAGGTGGCTTAGAATTGCCCGGTCGAGGGATTCTTAAAAGCAACAAGTCAGACAATATGCTTTATAGAAAAAGCCCCAACGCGAGTACGAGGCGCTTAGACAGCGTAGACAGTTTGACCTGCGAATACAACAGAGGTCTCAGTTTTGATAATACGAAGTCGTCGAGCTTCGAACTTGGGTCGAGTATGGATATCCTGCACAGAGACGAGAGTGTGGATAGCTTCCACAAGACGAGCAGGCTCGGCCACAGGTTCTCCGTGTTCGCCGAGACAGATATATCGAAATGCGGCATTTCTGAGGACGATCTCGTTAGCAATCTGTCATCGAGGCGCAATACGTGCCCGAATCCATTTCAGTATCGGTAAGTGTTTATGATTTTAATTGATTGTGCGTGTTTTAATTACATTGAAGAAATACAGTAAATAAAGAAACATTCGATTCTGTTTCAAATATTTTTCATTATTTATGTTACAATTGATGGGTCTGTAAAATTTATCAAGAAAAAGATAGAACTTGAACGTAGATACTAATGTATTTCATTTTAATTATAATTTTAACGGCATTATAAGTATCCTATTAGCAAATAACTCAGCCATCCATGTAGCTTGCCTGGGTAACTCACTTTCTTATGCACGTTCTTTGTGATAAACCCTCGGTTTATAAATATTTAACAGTATCTACATATATCTACTTGCCTGCAATTTTGCTCGCGTAGAAGTAAATCTTACAATAAATTCCAATAAATCATGCTGCCCTATTTTTTCTCTCTATATATGGTTGAAGCAAATGCATATAATGAATTTTATAAAATCATACAAAAGCTCATCCAATTTTTTTCAAGATTTCGTAATTGATTTCTTAGTGCTCGTTTACTTTATAAGAAGGAACTATCTGCAAAAAATCCGTATTCTAGTTTAAGCGGTTTCGACTGCGCGTTGATCTCTTGGTCAGCCAGTCATTTTTCTCTTTAACGTATAGTTATACATACCTACTTTTCTCACGGTGGTAAATATTAAAATAAGCGTCTTACTGTGCATAGGCCACCATTGTACCGTGGGTCACGTCCGATAAGCCGGGGGGTTGGATTGACTACCCGCGCGAGACCTGTTCTCCGGGAACCCTTAGGTCCTCGCCGGGAGAACTCGGCACAGACGGACGTGTCTGCGCTGCCATCCAAATGGACATCTGATGGGTATCTTGCTTATAAGGTATGCTAACATTTGCTTCGTGAACACTTAATGTATAATAACGCTTTATTTTAATTTCATATATGCACTTAATAAATTCTTCATTAATTAATTCATCAGAAATCAATTCATCATTGTCTATTTTTGCATTAAATTAGTAGAACAGAGACATTGTAAAATAATTATCAAAATACTTCGAAACGTTTGTGTTTTAGAATTTATCCTTAAAAATATAGCAATTGAACTTCGTAGCCGGCATTTCAAAGGTCACTCCCAAGTAATTTACGATAACGATATGGCAACACATTTTCTAGTTTATATCTGTTAGTAGATTCTGTGTAAGCTTAATATCGCAGGTCTGATTATTTTGTTTATGGTGGAATAACAAACGAGTTGTCAGCCAAATTGTGCGACTTACTACATATAATCGACAATTGTGTAACGAACGAGCTGTCAGCCACCGAGCGCGACTTACTATAATCCAGAATAGTATAACAATCGTGCTGTCAGTTACTGAGTGCGATTTACTATAATCCTGAATTGTATAACAAATGAGCTGTCAGCAACAGAGTACGGCTTACTATAATTCTGAATTGTATAACAAACGTGCTTTCAGTTACAGAGTGCGCTTTACTATAATCCTGAATTGTATAAAAAACGTGCTGTCAGTTACAGAGTGCGCTTTACTATAATCCTGAATTGTATAACAAACGTGCTGTCAGTTACATAGTGCGATTTACTATAATCCTGAATTGTATAACAAACGAGCTGTCAGCCACAGAGTGCGGCTTACTTTATCTGCAATAATTTAAAAACTGGTTGTTAGCCTCAAAGCTCGGTTGCTTTTTACGTTAATAATAAAATAAATGTCAGTATAAGAGTCTGTTAATTTTCTTAAGGAGCATATGCTATATGTATTATATAATAAACAAATAAATTTCTTTACTATGGTATAAAAATAGTTTTTAGAACCTAATAGACAGAAATTATTTTCATAGGTGCTGGTAATTTCAATGAGGAGGTACAATCGCCATCGTCATCATCAAGGTCGATTACCACCTTGAAGCAATTATAAGGTCTTTTGATTTGAATAGATGTAATTTCGGGGTATACTTTTTTCAGAAGTACAACAACAATGTGTGACTTCTGATAGGAGTTGACCTGTTTGAGGTTGGATGTAAATGTCAATGGGTCGCCTCGATGACTTAATCTTAGGTAACCTGCACTATTGTTTGTACTAAGCAAAGAAAGGTAAAGAATGATGAACTTGAAAAATATCCCTAGACTGCAGTACCCTTGGTAGCGCCTACGCTGCCTGGGCGCGGCACTCGGCCGCCAGAGCCACGCGTGCCACGCCGCACTGACGAGGCACGGCGTGTTCTTCTCAGCGATCTCGGTCAGTCACTAGTGCCGTTAGCAGCATTGCAGTCGTTACACTCCTGTCGTTTAACTCAGATGCTGATCATATGGCCAGTGTCACAAACAATAACAAAATATTTTGTGTATGAAATTCAACATTTTAATAAATTATTTACAAATATAATTATTTTATTATGTTTATATAATTCATTTTCAAATTAATATTGTCACATCACAATACATTTGTTTAATTTTGGTATCGTAAAATGGCATAATATCAACATCGTGACCTTACAATCAATAGGCGTATTTGCTTTCCGACTGTAACTCACGGCCGAACCATTAATTCAATTAATTTCGTTGGTCAGTTTCATGTTTTTTCAGCTTAATTAACCCAGTCGTGAATACATACAAGGCAAATGGTTGCCTTAACTCTTCGCCTCTAACTCACAAATGAATCTCTCTAATTTGACTACTTTCACATTTTATCTCAGGCTGTTCCTCATGATGTCTCCTTTATCGTTAAAGCAAATGGCAATAAATTTCTACGTTATGCTAGAGATTCAAGTTGTCATAGTCTGTTTAAGAATCTAGTATTTTAAGCACTAGGCTATCTCAGCTTCACTATCTTCTGTCTTCTCAACTGAAGCAATAACATATTAATAATAACGAGTGTTTCATGATAAATATTACAATATCTACAGGTTTTACTTCCATGGTGCCGGAGTTATCGCGGTCAGCCGAGCCGCTCTGGACACTGCGGCAACAGACGCCGCAAGAGATTCGCGAACACACCTATTCGCCCCACTCCCCGCAGCCACGGTATTACTTTTCTTCTTATTATCAATTAATCGAACGAAAAGGCAAATGTCCCACCTAATGAGAAGCAGTTATCGTCTATGGGCATTTAAACACATGCTGGCGAAGGATCGCCAGCTTTGACGGTGAGTTCTGCGTGCATCTTTTTTGAAGAGGCCCATGTCATAGCGTTCAGGGAATATCTCAGGCGAAAACTTATTACGCATCTTTTTTATTACACATACGTAGAAAGAATGGACGAGCTAATCGAATTGTGGAATAAATCTTGCATTGTATCTTTGAGATTCATTAAATGTACGTATATAATGAAATATAATATTTAGTTTAAATTTCTATTTGTAATCAAATATATCCGCAAGTATTGATTAACAAATTAGTTTAATGGTCAAATTCATTCTGGTTTTCGTGTCATGCTTATATTTAAAAAAATAATTGCAGTTTCGTGTCCCGTGGGTCGTCGTACCGCTCGCCGAGCCTCAGTGTGGACCGCAACAGCGATTGGATCTCCCAAGCGGCCTTCGTGCCACCGGCTAGAGGTTCTTTAGAACTTAATTAATTTTCAATTTATTTCTATACTTAATTTATTTAATAGTTAGGTTTTAGAAAAATAGTAAGCAAGTATGCAGGCCATCTAATATTAAGCGGTCGTATGGTTCACATCTACATATAACCTTAAATAGTTTTTTTTGAAATCGTATATAGATGCATTGTCACTCCTAAATATCTTACGAGAGAACAGAAAATGCAATTTAGACAGGCGGTAGTCCGACGGGGAGGACCACCCATAGTCGTGATCACTACTTGCAAATGGCTATGCAACTGGTTCGAAATATCGGCAATTAAGCGAGCAAGCGTTGATTACAAAAAAAGTGTTGATTACAGATGTCCATGGTCGGCAGTGATCAGATATCATCAGGTTGACTGGATGTTAGTTTAGTACTTCCATTTATAATATGTGTGGTGGCAGAGTGCCGGGCGTGGCGCGGCTCGCTGCCGGACGTGCGCGCGGCGCGGCGCGACGACACGGACGAGCTGTTACGGGACGCGGAGGCCTTCGTGCGCCGCTCCATCGACAACCTGCGGGACACCCAGCGGGACCTGCACGGCGTGCGCCCCGAACGTGCGTGTTGGGACCACTTTGACTAACTCCATATTCAATATGTATACTCGTCAACATATTGAATATGTACGGGACCACCAACATATTGACATAAACGGGACCACCAACACAATTACTATGTAGGAGCCAACAATATGTTGTATTATATGGAATCTATACAATATTGACTATTAAGGAGACATACCAGTTCCTACTCTTGAGGACTAAGATGGTCGCCTCCAAAAATGTGTATCCGACAACCACACCTCCCCAACCGAAACACAATACATGAAGAACATGTTGCTTTAGGGCGGGTTATGAGGGTGGCGGTGGTACCGCCCCGGGCGAGCTCTGACGGCTCTACCACTTCTACCACCTTTAAAAATGTTAAAATAATATTCATGCGTGCTAATTTAAATGGTGGGGTAAAAGAGTAATAGGAATTTTAGCCTCCTCCGCAATCCTCAGTGGTAAGAACCCATTTGTGACCGTAAACCACTAAATGGTTTAGTGTCAATAAAAATGGAAGAAGACTATGATGTGTGTATTATCTCAGATGGATTCCATACCAATTAGATATTTCTACTGTGGTATATTATTTAAAATTAATGGGTTATATAATATGTTTGTGTTCACAGAATTTGAACGGTACAAACATTTAGAAAGTGAAGGTAATCTTACATTAAAAATAATTAAAAAAAAATCGAAGCTCGTTAACGGATGTGAAACTCAAATTAAATTTTAAAAATGTTGTTTTAAAGTAGTCAACGCAAATGTAAAGTTAACGCATTGCGTTGAAATATCTATATATAAATTAGATTATTCTTTTTCAGTTTCCAGACCTCAATTATTATTAGTATTAAAAGTGAATAGGTAATTACTAACAAATATATCGATTGGTACATTTGGATTAATCAATACAGAATATAGGCTGAGAAACAACCGGTATCAGAGTTTCTCAGTAAAGAGCCCTTGTCTATATTTAGCTGTATCGTATCTAGGGCGTTAGACCAAGGTGGGAGTAGATAAATCGGATGTCTAGACTAGATTTCCTTGCGGATTGTGCCTATAAGCTGTTATTTTTATCGAAATAGAGCATCGATGAAAAAAACGTTTTGTACATGGAAAGTTCTAGATAAGAAATGTCTCTTCTCATCTGCTTCTTACTCTTCAATCTGCTATAAAAAAGGAACTAAACTTACTCCAGATCAACAATATTTGGTTAACATTGTTGCGATGTCTGAATTGATGCTTTCAATTTCTATTACAGCATGACATACGATCGCAAATGGCAATGAGACCTCGTTGTGCATCAATTTGTTTTGTTAATGATGTCAGTGTTATCAGTTTGCATATTTTTTGTGAGAAGAGGAACAGACAAGCATGCCGGCTACGTCAAGAAATCATTGCAGTCCATGAACTTACCATATACAACCTTAAATAGGACTGAAGTCTTATCTAAGGACGTACGTAGATGCATTGTTACTCCTAAGAAAAAAAAGATGGTCGTCTTGCTTATAAGTGTGGTCGACGATTGCACTTCACGAACCGCAATAAGAGTTGCCTCAATGCAGTTTAGGTGACTTGCGTTGATACGTTCTTGGTTAAACTATGGTTTGTCAACCAGTATTGAAGCATAGCGAAAATTATATGTAAGCTATGCCAATAAATACAAAGAAAACAAAAAATACAATCAATACGTAAAACATAATATTAACCTTAATAATATACCGAAGATGTGCATATAGACACGGATTATGATTAAAACTCTGTAGACGCACGTTATTTTTATTTCTTGTATCTCATTTTAAAAACTCGTTCGGAAACGTAATATAAATATTGTATCTGACCAAGACTCGCGAATTGATGTCAAACAATTCGAACAAGTCGTATACCCTGCCGCAGCAAAAGTAATGGAGATTAATTTCGAGGAAGTACGGCTATGTTGGCTGAACAGTGAATCTGAAAAAGGATTCTTGATATATCCAGCAAAAAATTGCCTAGACTTCTTCAGTCGTCTCGTATTATAGAACCCAACTGACCTAAATTAGCGAATTAATGTCACGCCCCTGAAACAAGTTTATGACATTTATAATCTTCTTACTAACATTTAGCTCCATTTCCTCTAAGCGTCAAATGTTGGACTAAGAAATGTATTCCGTTATCTCTTAAGAAAGTTGGTATATGACCAAAATTAGCGAATCGATGCTAAACCATTCAGACAGGTCGTAGACACAAAAAGGTTTATCTCAAGTACTGTCGTCGCGGGATTACCACAGATTAGAAAGTTCGTGCGGCTAGAAAACTCGAAAGCACGTGGTTTACTAAAGAAACGGGAACGCAAGTTCAAGTTCTGTTCAATTGGTCATTCTGGTTTTTCCACTTTTACTGCATTATAAATTTAGCATAACATCAAAAAGGTAATTGAATTTTGGGACGAGTTTCTGCGTTTTATCATAACCTGTTTTCTTATAAAATTCTTTTGAGATCATCCGCCGCGGGCGTATCGCGTCCCTACTTTTTCTTTTTTCTTTTCTTAGTCGCCGGTATATTTCTCGAGAGCTTCAACATTATCATTCAAATGTTATACGGTCTTAGGCTCATTTATGTTGACTTCTCCAACTTTTCAATTGCATGAAATGTTGATAATTTCATTTGTAAAAAATTGTACTGTGAGCCCTTAAGTTAGAGGCAAAGTATTACCATTATAATTTAATGATCAGATGCAGAAAATCATCTATGACCTATCTCTTAATCTAATTCAAGTTAGAGAGAGTGACAGACGACAGGTGGTAATGACCGTTTGAAACCGTATAAGTTCTGTATGCTGCTTCCATAATATAAAAAAAAGAAACATACGCTAGTATATTGTTTGCTCAAAATGATTACAGGAAGAGAACGGTTTACTTGTTACAGCTCATCAGACAATTGATAGAGCTAATAATAGTTCTTTGTAACGTATCGTCTTCCAAACATAGATCGACCTCGATGCCTCACCTTACAATGCTAATTACTGATATTCCGTAACAAGATCACTATCTATTAAACCTTCGTCTTCTAATTAATCTGATACCAAAGACATGGTAGATACTGCCTTTCCATAATTAAGAGATTATATCCATTTTATTTTGAAGACTCAAACAAATCCCACGTTTGATTGGCGCTGCTGGTGACAGTTGGGTTTATATGGATATAGTTAATTTTAATCTAATTTGATCATGTTCATTCCATTTAGAAACTTTTCAAAAAGTTAGTCCCAAGTTTGTTCACTACTGCTGATGACAAGCTGAATATATTTCGTGCAGAGAAAGGCTAACGTTATTCAGTGTGGAATATGGTCAGCGTTCTTGGCACCGTGACGCATGGGCACGGACTTCTTAGATTGTTTACGTGATTTTTGTTTGAAAATATGGGGTAATATTGGCTGTATTATTTAAAGTCGTCAATGGCGAATTTAAATAGATTGTTTTAATTTTTTTTTGCAATGGCAGGTCGACTCGTTTGCAAATAAAAACTTCAAGCAACAAAATTTTGTAGCTAATTTTGTTTATTTAGTTCTTTATTTATTAAATATTTTTTAACTATTCAAATCACTTTCACATTAAAATGCCACTTAATTAAGTTGGACTACACTTTACGTTGAAGAAATCGATAATTTCAAAACGACTAACTTGAATGCCCAACATTTTTGATAAATTTGTTACACGTTCTTTTACATTCTTAAGTCCTTTGAGTGTATAATTAATTGTATGTTGTTTTCTTTCGTTTCAGTTGTGCGGTTGAGGCGAGCTCGGCGCAATGGGGAAGCTGCTCTCAAAAATCTTCGGCAACAAGGAGATGAGGATATTGATGCTCGGTCTCGACGCTGCCGGAAAGACTAGTATCCTTTACCAAACTCGTGTTTAATAAGTTTCTGTTGAAATACATTCATCATGTGAATATTTTAGTTTATGAGAAATTTTAAAATTTTAAATTAGTCAACATTCAAAATCAAACAGATGAAAATTTTTTGTGCGTTATGATAAAATGAAATATATCGGCCCACTGAAATTCTTACTAAATACTTAATTTTATAATTAAAAAAAAAAATGAAATCAGGATACATTGGTAGATATATAGAATAATTACGGATTAACTATGACTTCCACAGTACAGAATCTTCTTAAAGAATCCCAAAAAAACATTACGAAATAAAGTTTATTATAATGCAATAGATCATTAATTAAATTAAAGGTATTTGCTTTCTGTCGTTAACTATTGCTAATTACATGTTACTGGAATGCGAAAATGCCAGCAATTCCAAGTTTTTTAAGTGTTTCTGCCAAATCAAGTTTCCTCATTAATATTTCTTCTAATTACAAGAACAACGTTCCTAGCAAATTAATAATACGCATTGTATTGTTAAATTGGATTATGAGCTTGGTACTCGCAGTCTCAATTAGCAAGACAAACAACATACTGAACGGAATTGGCTTTGTAAAGGACATAGTCAATATATAACGATACCAAACTGTGGTGCTGAGCGTAGTAACTGACCGCTATGAATCACGGAAGCCAATTTACATGTCGATTGCTTGGTCGTCTTGTGGCTTGCCTTATTTGTATTCATATCGTTACAAATACAAAACAATACAAAATCAAGAAGTTACAATAATACAAAATGAAGAAGTAATAAAAAATAGTCATCAAAATCGGTCCACGGAGGAAAGAATAATCTTTTAATAGAACACAATCTTCTTTTTAAAACTCGGATAAAAATTAAGGATCTTTAGAGAAAGTGAAAGTTTCAACCTATTTTGTTTTTCCAGTGTCTACTCTATCACAATAATGATACAGACATCATTTTACACACATTATTAAGTTGAAATGTTTGTTTTTAATTTCCTTGAACTCGCTTTAAATATCTAAAACTTAATGGATTTGATTTTTTTTTAATGTGAGATATTATTCATTGTAGTCGGTTCTCAGCTAAGTAAAATCCAAGTGAGGCAAAACAGAACTTGAAAACTCGTGTCAAAATGTACGTAAGGGTAAAAATATTTTTTGCAATGTATTCTAATAAGTTCTGCACGAGCAAAACCGATAAAAAATAGATTTTTATAACATTTGTATGAGGAAATATTGAGGTATATGATTGGAATATTCATACTGGTAAATTTACTACTTTAAATTTACTGTACCAATATTTAAAGGAAATCCCATCTGATTGATATTCATGAGGAAAGTCATCTCGTCGAGTTATCTCGTCTTTTAACGGATTTCCACCATTTGCGTTCATTTATGCGCTAAAACTACTTTTTTATGTGAGAAGAGCAGCAAAGGAACATGCGAACCACCTGATGTTAAGTTATCGCATCCCATAGACTTCCACGTACAACCACGAACACGACCGAAATCCTATCTGAGCTCGAGCGCAGATACGTTGCTACTCCTGAGGACTAAGATGGTCGCTTCGCTTTAAAGTTTAGCCGGCAACCGCACCTCTCCAACCGAAACACAAGTAATGCTTTACGGCGGATTATAAGGATGGTGGTGCCTCCCCGGTCGAACTATAATTCTTCCACCTTCAAACCTTGTTTGTTCGTGCTATTCTCGTTAACTCATATACGGTATTTTAACTTAAATCGGAATGTTTATCTATTTCTTGACGTTGTGTGACCTATTTCTCTTACGTTTTTACTTCATTGCAGATTTTATTGCGAACAGTATGCGCCTGTTTGGTCGTTAGTTGGAAGTAATACTTCAAGTAAATTGATTAATAAGGTGTTTTAGCATTTTTTTGTGAAAGTTTTGACTAATGTATTTATTGTAATCCTTTTTAAGTCCTACTATTAAATACGGGTCTCTCCCCTCAATTGGCAGAGATCTCTCCCCTCAATTGGCAGAGGCGTATGGACTAGTTGATAGATATATGAATTAATCTCCAAAACGTATTGTAATATATTTTTAAACCGCACATAGAGTCGCCAATAAAATGCAACAGCTGCCATCTGTCGATGACAACTGAAATTAATTGCTTAACCTTCTATAAAATTGCATATGTAATAAAATTCTGCTGCAATTGGTTACCCATCCAACATCCGACCACGCTCAATGTTGCTTAACTTTGCCGTTTGATTACGATTACACAAGCCACCAGGCGCTTTGATTTCAATTTTACTATAGAAAAATTCTTATGGTTATCTGATTTAATAATATCCATTTTAAGCATGATAATTTGGACTTTTGTAAAGTCCTTCACTTGTATGATATGATACCTTGTAATTCATATTATTATTAAGGAAATGATGCGAGGTTTTATTTACCTCAACCACGTTTTCCTACTTATACAGATGTGAACACATAGTAGGTACTTAATAATATTCTAATTACAAGTCGTTAGAGTAATGTCGTGTAGATAAAAATATGTGTAAGTAAATTATTTTAAAATACTTTATTTAAGATGAAAAGTATGGTCGGTGTTGGCTTTTTACACGGTTTCTTTCAAGTCTTAAGGTCCATATAGTAGGAACATACCAATTCTGAAATCAGAATTCATCCATGTGTTTAACGATATCATACGAATTATTTACCTTTCTGTATTATACTATAGGTAATTTCATTTCTGTTTGCTGTTGTTATTCGATATTAGTCTTCGCCTTTTCTGTAATTATTTCAAATTTTCCTGTGCCATGTGTTAAATGTATATTGGTAATCAAAAAAATATAAATTTTAATAGAGAAACAAGCAGATTAACAATGAACCAAGAAAACAAACAATCGATCACACAATCAATCAATCAAACAAACAAACAAACAAACAAACAAGCAAGCAAACAAACTACTCTATCATCAACTCAATTATATCGTAATAGTATCAACTCAAACCGCACTACAAGCCTTTCCACTCAAATAATAGACTTTATACGTAGGATTAGGGTTAAGAAATACAGCGTTTGTATGGCTAAGAAAGTAGGATAAAGAAACTAGTACGGCCCAGATAAAAAATGGGGCACTTGTAGCTGAACCCTTGGTGAGGCGTGGACCAGATTATGTTTCAAGATTTACTCGGTATGTCACCTATGTACGGAATCTAAAAGAACCCAAGAAATTGTAACCAAAAAAATTGTTAAAACAAACCTAAATGACGCTTTTATACAAAAACCGACTAAAAAAATTGAAGAAGAAAAAAAATATTACAATGTAACAAAACGTGGGGTGCTTTCAGTGATCTGTTGACACCATGCACCCCGTTCTTTTTGTCTTATTTACACTTTTTTGTTTTTTTTTATCAAAGCGTGTTTTTTTTTACTATTACTTGTTTTTCATTTTTCCTTATATTAATGCATTGCCACCTGTCCTTGACAACTATGCAGTTTCAAATTAATCCGACATCTTGAAGTATGTTAAAATCGTGTTTAAAGTTTCCGTTTCAAACATCATACATACGACCGAAGCTAACTGCGGCGGCGGGTGGAAAAAGTTGACAGGTGCTAGTGGCAAATTAATTTATCTACACTATGTCTTCTAGTACGTTCATATCACTTCTTATTCCTATGTGTTTAAGGTGTGTCGTTATTTCTGTACGTTGTGTCTGTAATCATTAATTAGTAAGCAAGTTGTCTAAACGGTCATTGTCTAAGAATGTCTGTAATTAACCTATACGTTTGTAGATGTCACTCGTAAAGAGTAAAGTTATTTCGTCATTATATCAAAATATCTCCTATTTTATGGTTCGGGGGGCAGATTTGAAGCTTTTCAATATAGTTCACGGGGGAAGCAACCCATTTTTATGGATAAACAAACTATGTATACATAGGTGTCCCCGCCCTCATAATCCGCCGTAAAGCATTTCTTGTGTTTCGGTTGGAGAGGTGCGGTTACCCGCTACACTTTGAAGCGAGGCGAGGCGACCATCTTAGTCCTCAGGAGTAACAGCGTACCTCCGTTCGAGATCAGATAGCATTTCGGTCGTGTTTGTGGTCTTACGTGGATGTCTATGGGCTGCGAGTACTCAACATCAGGAGGTTTGCATGCTCGTTTGCAACTCTTCTCACATAAAAAAGAATAATTAATACATATGTAATAAACTTACTGCATATTATTTTTGTATTTATTCTGCTTGTCAAAAATAATGACATTGCAATAATGAGTTGATAATGGTGGATACTGAAAAAATAGGATTTTAATAATTAAGTTATATTTGATTTCTATGTATACAAATAATTCCTTAACAATAAACGAACAGCTATTTTATATAAACTAAAATTAGGTCAGTCAGTCACAACGATACCCACGGTCGGTTTCAACGTGGAAACTGTAACGTATAAGAACGTCAAATTTAACGTGTGGGACGTCGGGGGGCAGGACAAAATACGACCGCTCTGGAGGCATTATTATACAGGTAATTATTTTCTTTTACATCCAGTAGTGGAGTACTTGCGATCCTTGTACTATTTCACATTTTTCGAAATCTACCTACCTATAATAAATTATAATTGTAACGGATATATTTAAGCAATTTGAGTGTTCACTAACATTAAGACTATTTGTTTTGTGTACGCCATATATTATCATTATTATCTATAATTTTTATTTTCTCTGTAAGTGAATTTTGTAATTCTTGAAGAGAAATAATAAAGATCTCTAAAACTAAACCTAATTATTTTAATCATTATAGTAGTATATTTATAATTATATTTACAGAAACCACTGTACTTAGCTTTTCCATAATTTCACCGTTCATGTTCATAGTAAACAAGTTTAGAAGGGGGGTCTCGTTGAAACACATAATGCACGGCGACATCGTCCTGGGTT
>DWON01006629.1:0-13697 GCA_018251015.1 Phocides pigmalion okeechobee
AAGATGGTCGCCTCCAATAACGTGTATCCGGCAACCACACCTCCCCAACTGAAACACAATACATGAAGAACATGTTGCTTGATGGAGGGTTGTGAGATTGGCAGTGGTGGCGCCCCGGGCGAGCTCTAACGGCTCTACCACCTTGATCATTACAAAGCTTTTGTTTTACTTTGTACTTAAATTATTACCCTCGTTTGTTTTGATAACTTGAGCCAAAGTCGATATCGCAGATATACAGGATAATAAACTCTCATCTAGTCCCGGGATTTAATGAGAGGACGATACTCCCCTGGGAGACTAAGAACAGGAACACTGCTTAGAATATTAAGTGGAATCGTTTTTCTCACTTTGTTCAAAAGAAATATAGTCACCTAATGAGCAGTACAAGATACTGCCGAATTTTTCACTTGTTATTAGCTTCGGTTTGTTCGGTAAATTAAACTTTGTTTGTGATTTATATAAACATCTTGTGTTCAAAGACAATATAGGAACGAATTTTGCGTCTTAATTTCCAATACAATACAGATGCATTTCATTTAATCACACAGTTCTATTTGCACTGAAACAAATGAAAAACATACAACTTGTCATCTTCTATTTAACCCCCTCAAAAGGTAGAATTTTCAAAATTCCCTTCTTAGTCTTACTCAGGTTATATAAAAAACCTATCTACAAATGTAGGGTTCCTAGATTCAGCGGCTTAGCCTCTGCGTTAATTTCTAAGTTTGTCCTTTACCTTTCTCTTTTATGTAGATCAAAATCAATATATTTTTATCCAAAATAGATTCTTTAGAAGTCTTTTCTTATTTATCTTAATTTAATGGAGCAAATGGAGCTGAATTCGTTCCAGACCATATGAGTTTATCACTTAAGTAATCATTGGATTTATAAAGCCTTTTTACACAATGTTTTTTAATAATCAATTTAAACTTCATTTCTGATCGATTTGTGATATGTTCTGGTACATTATTGTACTAGCGAATACAGTTTCCCATAAATGATTTAACGTCATTAAATCAATCAACCGTCATCATTCGTGAATGAAATGCAATACCTTTGATACCATCTTGGACGTACGTTCGCGTCAAACAATTTTAAACTCTACGAAATGTGAGAATAAAGACGAATATTCAATGTAGCGTAAAATGGTTGAGGCTTATTATAATAGACTAGCGACCCGGCCCAGCTTCACTCGGATAATAGAGTCCATATTTACTTACATTATTTTTCTTTCATACATGCATCCAGTCATTACCTAGTTGCAAAAACTAACAATTAGAAAATTCTTTTCAGAACAACGACTGAATTACTGCATCGAGTTTCACTATTTAATTTCTCATCCAATTTACAAAAAAAACCTAACATTCTGTGCACTAAAACCTTCCTCAGGAATCACTGTTGTTGAAAGCTGTAAGAAAATTTGTCCAATACTTTCAGAGTTTATCACGAACAGACAGACAGACGCGACGGGGATTTTGTTTAATATTTAGAGATGCTGAAATCAATCGCATCTATCAATTTTAGATTCTATCTAGGGGTAATAAAGATGAATTTTCAGTGTAATGTTAAATGGTTCAGGCTTATTATAATAGATGCTGGAATCAATCGGTCTGTGCGTTGGCAGAACGGACACAATAATCTAACTTGACCGACGACAGCTGACGCCCTGTACCTACGCGGTGTGTACAAGATCCCTATGTAGTGATTATACAATGAACGATAGGGTTTTCACCTAAAATATATCTAAAATAAAATATGATTTTAAAGTGGTATTACCGAGGAATTTAAACATTTTACGATGTACGGCGTACTTTAGATTACCATCGTGAAAATCGTGAGTACAAGGTACATAGTAAAATAATGAAACAATAAACTTTTTTATTGTGAAACATTTGGAGAAAAAACTATATGGTTCGATGGGGAATTACCCGCAACCATTTCTAGCATCATCATCGGGGGACGTCCCAGCTTCTTTGGGCAGGGGAATACTGGCCTCGAGGTAAACCCTCTTTGTCCAGGGACTACAGGGACACAATTTCTAGCTTGAAGCAATATGTTTCTCTTATTTGTTTCTTTGAGAAAAAGAGCTTGACACGTGAAATTCTATATCATTTTTGCGCAAAAAAATTGCGTGCCAAAATTTTACCAGTGTACTCAATACATAGTAACTAGATTCAAAACGGACACACGACGGTTAAATATAATATTATTATTAAATAAATAAAATTAAAATATATCTGTGTCAACCCTACATAAACGTTCTCGTTGCCGTTGTCTGTTATAACTGACACCCGAGACAAGATGCCGATAGTACCTACAGCTTTACACCCGCGACGTCTGTTTTAGCTTGTAAGTTAAACTTACATATAGTTTCAGTAAACACAGCTCTAGTTACAATACATTTATCATTAAGAAGTCGGTCGATTTAACACTAATTACAGCGCTAGTATAGTTCAATACATAGAGTCAAGCGAGAGGTGGCACTAAACTAGAGCAGTTTTATACTGAAGTTGCGCCAACAAATGACAGAAATGTTCTATTTTTAGCATCCGCATAGCATCTAGTAATACAAAGATATTGTTCCCTCCCGTAGTCGCAGTCTTGTCAACCAGTCCTGTCAGCGTGGGAACGCGGCCTCCATTCTTGGCACTTTTTTCCTTTCTTTTTTTTCTCTTTCTTATATGAGAAGAGTAGCAAACCACCTGATGTTAAATAATCGCAGTCCATAGACATCCACGTACAACCACAAACGCGACAGAAATCCTGTCTGAGCTCGAACGTAGAGCGTTTCTGCTCCTAAGGACTAAAATGGTCTTTCCCTTCAAAGTGTAGCCGGCAACCGCACCTCTCCAACCAAGACACAAGTAATGCTTTGCGGCGGATTATGAGGGCGGCGGTGGTAACTCCCCGGTCGAGCTATAGTTCTCCGACCTTCAAATTTTCTGCTAATCAATTAAATGCTGTAGTGTATGTGTACCGACTAAATAATTTCTCTCTTTCTTTCAAATTCATCGAAGGCGGTTTAACTTTTTATCCTGGTATTAAAACTCAAAACGGATAACCTGTCTCAATAATCCAAAGGGAATAATAAAACGCAAACAGAATTATAAATTGAATAACCAACGATCGATACGTATTGTGTACAGTACAATACAATTTTCCTGTTTACTCATCGCAACCCGATCGCCATGACACTATTCTGTTTCGCATGGTCTGTTTTATTGTTTTCAATTTATATAAATATAAAAAAGCAGTCAGAGCCGTCTTAGAGAATGCCTTGGCCCTTGAACACGCAAGTATCTCTCACTCTTCCTCTCTCTTTTTATCTAGATATAAATAATATCTTAAAAAATAAATGTATACCTGTTTTTATTTCTCTGAATCCCATTTTAATTATATATTAACTTGTTTACTGTTTCAAAAATATATTTGATGAACAATCAACTTCGTAATTCTTGGTAGATATCGAAAAGAAGAATTAGAACTGGGGTATTTTATATGCTTTTGGTCCTAAAGGCCAATATTAAAGACCTCTGAGGCCCCTGTGAGGTCGGAGACCCTTGGCTCAATGTGTGCCCTTATAAAATAGTAAGCAATAAAAGCTACATGCCGGAAAATTCTCTAAATGTTGATATACGTGACAATAGAGAAAGAACGGACAGCCATTTCCAATTGTCAAGTAGTCATTTTTCATTCGTACTGTGCACTATACTAACCCCTCCACTTTACTTTCCCTGTTACACATTCAAATTTATACAATTTTACGAATCGATTCAGCGGAAATGAAAGATGGAGAACTTGGAGTACATTTCCTAGCGTATTAGCATTCGATTCCACCATCATTGGTATCGAGAGTATTATTAAGCCATAGTATGTAGAGTGAAGTTTTGATGGATCTGACAATCTATCTTTGATCTCATACTTTTTATTAAGTTCAAAATTAAATATTTCATTGTAAAGTATCTAAATACACTTAATGAATGCCAAGGATACAATGTAAAATCATTTCTTCGGATCTGAGCGCCCTGTTGGCTACGGTTGACCGACGGAATGCCGGATGCCGGCAGAAAAAACTTTATATCTTTCATTAATAACGCACACATTACATAGATAATTAGATCACATACATAACTTTAGAAAGATAGTGAATACACTCACACACAACCAACAATGAATCTGCCATTTGCACACAATTTCGAGTATTTAAACTATTATATGGGAAGTAGAAGTAGTCCGATGAATTTGGCTCTATCCCAGACTTTCTTATCATTTAAATGGCCTGTAATGTCATGTGTTTATCGACATAGGAAGCATTATACACTTTTTATTTATAGAAAGGCAGGAATACAACCTTATTTGGAATTTTAATATAAAAGATTAGTAGCAAATGAGCATGCAAGTTACCTAAGATTAGGTACAATACCCACTAATAGGAACATTACAGCCTATGGACATGTGTATACAAACGTAAAGAAAACCACGTCAAAGCTAGTAATTAGTTTAAAGTATAAGTAAGTAAGTCATCATCATCATCATCGGGGGACGTCCCAGCCTCTATGCGCGGGGGAATACGGGCCTTGAGGTATACCCTCTTTGCCCGAGCCTGAACTCGCGGTTGCACCCCGGCTTAATTATAATAGCCCTCGCCCACTGTTAAGTGGGGGGGCTCGGGATTTAGTTTAGTCGTAACCACGATCCATTCAACTGCTACAAAATATCAACAATAAAAAGCGATAATCGTGTGTATCCGTTACACAGTAAAATGTAGTTTAATCAAGTAAAAGATTGCTGAGTACTTTTTCCGCCGGCTTTTTTCTCCCGATCAACCTTAGCAAACTGCGCGCTCAGAGCGGATTCACAGATTTTTCATTGTATCCTTGACATTCATTAAGTGTATGTAAATACCTTATAATGAAATAAAATATTTGAAATTGAAGTTGAATTTTATGAGTTAACCAATTCAGACGATAATATTCTGTTGTGTCATATTTTTTCGTGTGATTTTTGAATAATCTGGTTGTATTTTGTGAACTTACGTTTTACCAATATTGTGTATTGTAGCTTACTGTGTCAAAATTACAAGCCTCTGAATAGATAGAAATCAACGATAGCGGTGAAGTGAAGTTGGCGTTTGAAAGCTGAGCGTTGAACAAAACAATTTCCGTTGTCGCCGGTCCTTTGAATGAACAAATGGAAAATTTACTTTTCTTACCTACCTTGATCTTTGTAGGACTGTAGTATGGACGTGAGAGTCGTCTCAAACTATTTATATTTTTATGTTAAAATCGTGTAGTCGCGTGATCTCTGAGTGGAAATACTGGATGACTTTATAACCCGGTTGATAAATAGCAATCGCAATGCTATGCGCGGGATATGAACCAGCCCTCTTGTCACCGGCAGCGTCGATCAAATTGTTTAAAAAAAATTTTAGCACGCAGACCCCACGGACCATAGGTTTCAAAGCCAAGCGAAACAAATACGTAATCACTGCTTAGTGGAACATATTTACTTCAAATTCGTAAAAAGACCACAAAATTTCGAACAAACACTTCTACAAAAAGACTATAAAAATCTCAGTGCACCTGATGCAATCTAGATTGAATTAAATCGGAAATATTTTTTCCCTGTTCCGCGAATGTTCAAGGGGACAGACATTTCGCGAGGGGCCGGCGGTAACGGAAATTATTTTGTTCGGCGCAGTCGTGGGGAGATAGCAACTCCATTTCGGTTCTATCGTTTACTCCACTGACTATTTGGGGCTCGATTATTGCTTTCCTTTTGTTTTCTTTCATCTTATACATTTTTGGTGTGAATCTAATGTGGTGTAAGCTATTATACGATCTTACAAAGTACCATTGCCACCAATTGCTAAGATTTTTTTTATGTGAGAAGAGTAGCAAACGAGCATGCAGGCCACCTGATGGTAGGTGGTCTCTGCAGCCCATGGGCAACCATGTACAATCGCAAACGCGACCGAAATCCTATCTGAGCTGAAACATAGATGCGTGGCTACTCCTGAGGACTACGATGGTCGCCTCGCATTAAAGTGTAGCCGGTAACCACACCTCTCTAACCGAAACACAAGTAATGCTTTACGGCATATTATGATGGCGGCGGTGGTACCTCCCTGGTCGAGCTATAGTTCTCCCACCTCTTATCTCTGTCTAATCACACATGCGCGGAGAAATATTCATGGCGCGTTTTTAATTTAATTTAATTAGATTAAAATTTTCCAACATCCAATTTAATCCAACTAACTAAATTAAAACCTATTTAACATTTCAGTAAAAATGACGTTTATTACGCACGCGCAAAAACGAAACACAGGTAGGTAGCATCATTTGCTTTCTCTTTTTTTTCGTGGATACATTTTAGGCTGGCTCCACCACTGTATGTATAATATCTCTATGAAATTGTTGCGCAAGCAAGTATAGTCATCTGCCTGAAAGAATATAGAGGTTAATAATCAGAACAGAATTCGGAACAATAAAAAAACCCGAAATACTAAAAAAAACAATTTATATTTAGAACGTGTTCGTCGTATTTACAGGCACTGCCTTAGCCGCAAAGCTAGGAATAATTCCCAACAAACTCGGCGTTCGCATTTCAAAATTCCCGCGCAAACAGTGCACAATGGCGCGGGCGACGCGGCATTGTCTCCGCGCACAGCACAGCGCTCTGTTTGTCTACGTCACTATTTGACGACACTTTATTATGTGCGCCAGCTTTTAAGTCGGTACTCGGTCCCTACGTAAGGGCTGATAACAAGGGACTAATTGTTTATTATGTAGCAACTCGGCCCAGCTTCGCTTGAGTAATTAGAGTTTATATTTACTTATATTATTTTTCTTTCATACATGCATCCAGTCATTATCTAGTTGCAAAAACGAACAATAAGAAACATCTATTTTGGAACGACTGAATATTGTAATTAACTATTTAATTTCTCGTCCAATTTACAAAAAACTTAACTTATTATCCACCAAAACCTTCATCAGGAATCACTGAAACTGTAAGAAAATCCGTCCAGTACTTTTTAGTAGCGTCTGTGGTTGTACGTAGATGTCTATGGGCTGCGACTACTTAACATAAAGTGGTTTGCATACTCTTTTGCTACTTCTCTCATGTATGAAAAAAACAAATATAGATACAGGCTTCTGTTAGCGCCATCCAGCGTCTATCGTTCCGTGTATCAGATCGCTATGATTAACAATATACCAGGAAGGTCATCATTATTTATTTATTAAGGTAGAAGTATTTTACAAACAGAAAATTGATTTATTTTCTAGTTTAGAGTTTTGGAAAAAGGAAGAAATATATTGTGATATTTTCACCATATACCGGGCACTTTGGTCACAACCAACGATTTTTTATTTTTAATCGTGACATCCGAACATCTTGTGTAGCCGTGATCACGAACCATTTTTTTTATGATGAAAGAGTAAGAAACGGGCATGCAGGGCACCTGATGTTAACTGGTCAATGCAGCCCATGGACAACCACGTCTAATCTCAAAGAGAACAGAAATTCTATTTAAGGATGGACGCGGATGCGTTCCTACTCTTGAGGACTTAGATAATTGCCTCCAATAATGTGTATCCGGCAACCACACCTCCCCAACCGAAACACAAGACATGAGGAACCATGCAACTAGTACGAGATATTGGCAATCAAAAATTATTAATCATCATAGCAAAATGAATTAATTTTGCGAATATATTACTTTTAAACCACTTTGAAGATTAAAAAAACATCTGTAATAAATTAAAAAAAAAGGTATTTTTTCATAATACAAGTCACAACCCTAAGACAAGGAAAGTGCCCCTTCAAAGAATGAGAGTACACCGGCGTGATTAATTTTGAATCGTATCGCGTCTCAGCTCCATTGAAAACGTGGATGTAGTAACGAAATAGACTCATAATTTTAAAGAATTTTTATCATATTAACATGAACATACAGTCAACAAAATCCATGAATGTTAGTACATTGTTTTGATTCCCTTGTCAAATAAGTTTCCTTAATTAATTGTGTAGCTTTATACTAAAGTTACATGTTATTTTTTTATAAGAACGAGGAAACCGAAGTCGTGCGACAAATAGGCGATATCCACAAGTTAGAAAATATATTGCATATTAACAATATGATTAATAAAAAAAAAACTATTTTATTTATTTTCAATTAATTATACTAATCCCAAACAAATGTATTTTATTCTATTTAAATTTAAGTGTTGTAAATATTGACGTGTAAAAAAAATCATGTGCTGGATGAGTTTTTTACTCATTCGAATACTATCCCGCTTACGCTCTGCCTACTTGTTTGATTCAGATAATTATTATGTCACAATACGTTAGTTCCGTAAAAGCAAATAACACGTAACTGATACAAACACAATTTACAATTACACAAACACCAAACATACAAACAAATTACAATTACACAAACAGACATAAAAGCAAATTATAAACGTAACTGATATAAAAAAAGACAATCACACCAATAATTGACATTTAATAATCATAATCCATCATAATCAGCCGTATAGCATTACTTGTGTTTCGGGTGGAGAGGCGCGGTTGCCGACTACACTTTGAAACAAGGCGACCATCTTAGTTTTCGGGCGTAGGAACGTCCACGTTCGAGCTCAGATAGGATTTCAGTCGTGTTTGTGTTTGTACGTTTGTACTATGGGCTGTGCCTACTTAACGTCAGGTGGTCTGCATACTCGTTTGCTGTTCTTCTAATTTAAAAAAAATAGGATTCTAGTAGTTTCTTTATCTGTGCTACAAAGTGACGTATTCGTCAATTCGTCGGTTCGCTGGCTCGTGGAGTCGCGTCGAGTTTTCGCGCGTTTCGACTTAATGAGATCTACTTTTGATGCGCAAACACGATTTAATTAAGTCGAAATATGATGTTTGATATACACATTACGTCGAATTGTTCATCTGTAATGTATTTATTGTAAGAACAGTTAACTAACTATCGAAATATATTCTATGTATTTTCTATATATCGTCCATTTGCGATAACATTTACGATTACATTGCTATATATAAAGGTTTCGATTTTTTTTAACATGATTGTTTTTTGTAGTGTGTTTGAAAACTTATTTACTCTGATACTCTGATAGTATTACGTCATCTGTTTACAATCGATACAAAGTTCAAAAATCGATATATAATTTTCTATTTTTTTTAACGTGATTATTTCGTGTAGTTTGTTTGACAACTTATTCTTAGATATATTGTTGCAATATTAATTGACACATACATACCCTTCCGGCATTACGTCGTCTGTGCTATATTGACTCCTTAAAACCTTACCCTGACATCCTTATATAGAACTTCTGTTCTATTTGAAATTGGACGTGGTTGTCCATGGGCTGCAGAGACCACTTAACATCAAGTGGCCTGCATGCCTGTTTCTTATTCTATCATTATTTTAAAAATAATAGATCAGTATTTTAAATATAGTTTTATAAATCAAGGATAATCAGAATATAAGAAGAGACTAATTGGTTTAAAATATAATTATTAATAAAAAAATTGGCACCCAAATCCCACGGAATATCAAACAATATATGTTCAAACCAAATATGATTTTGAATTCCGATAAACCATTTGATCCCGGGTTTTTCAAACAATATTCTTCGGGTTTTTCAAAACAGTATCTGTGTACGAAGGTAGTTGATTTCTAACAATGGAATCAGCATTAGCGTGAAATGTAAATCAGTTCAATAAATCACGAGTTTGTGGAGAAACAGGGAGATTTACATAATGCTATGGAATTGACTAGCTATTCGCCCGGGATTTACCTATCTCGTGTGTGCACTTACTCCATGATACGATTCGTTTGTTGTGTTTTTGCGCTAGACTGGCAAACGAGCGTGCAGATATGGTATAGGTATTAAAGGTGGAAGAACCGGAGAGGTACCACCGCCGCCGTCAGAATCCACCGTAAAGCATTTCTTGTGTTTCTATTGGAGAGGTGCGGTTGCCGGATACACTTTGAAGCGAAGCGACCATCTTAGTCCTCAAGAGTAGCAACGCATCTACGTTCTAGCTCAGATAGGATTTTGTTCGTGTTTGTAGGTGGATATCTATACACTGCGACTACTTAACATAAGATGGTTTGCATTCTCGTTTGATACTCTTCTCACATATAAAAAAGTAACAATCGTACATAGATGCGTTGCTACTGCAGATTGAGATGCGCGTCTTGTGATGTACAAACTCTCCAAACAACACTTAAGTTTTTTCACGGCGGATTATGAGGGCAGATGTGGTACCTCCCTGTTAAACTATACAAGTATTGGAAATAAATGTTCTCTACACATCTCTCTCTCTCTTACAGCGAACAATTATGTGTCTAGCTTTATACCATTTCAGCCGTCGAGCGCGCTCAAGAATTTTTTACAAGAAAATACAATTTTCATTTCATACCTTATTAAATGAGTCTACGAGAGTTTTCTTGTAAATTAAAACTGGGTTCCACGGCACGTTCGAACCAGAAGACAATTCTGTTAATTAAATATTTATCTTCTGCAAACCTGGTATTATTGTGGTGGTGGCTAGGATTAAATTAAAATATTTTATTAGTTGTATGTCTATTCTTAAAAAGATATACTAGTTTTTTAAGATCCGGGTGTGGTTACTAGGATTAAGTTAAAATACTTTATTACTTATATACATTTATTTTTAAAAAGATGCAGAGATAGTCTTGTAGTTAAGTTCGTGACGTGGTTGTTAGGATTAAATTAAAATATTTTATTAGTTATATAATATGTTTATTTAAAAAAAGATATGATATTAGTTAAGGTCAGTGCATATCAAATGTCTGGGGTTCGAATAAATCGGCTTTTTACGATCGGATTCCCGCCTCAAAGCCTAACCTAAGCTTTTGCGTATAATGATCAACAGAATAAATATTACCAAACTGACAAATAAAATGTGAAACTGAGCGTTTAAAACGCATCAGAAACAGCGCTTTACACAACTTTCAAACCGCCCCAAAAACGTTTCAAAACCAGCGTTTTACATCCCGCGTTTTTCCGCAGCATTCGAACCGCCGCACGTGAGCCACAACCGGGCTACGGGGACAAATCGAGGTCACCCTAAGTGGAGCTTCATGGTTGTGCGAGGTGCGAATACGCTCCGTACACACGACACACTTACATCCAATTAGCTGGTGCCGGCGATCTGTCACTGACAACGCCACGTTATCTGCGACGCTAATATGTTTACCGAGATGATGTGTGGAACTTGTGAAACGTAGTCCAAGGTCAGTCGGCAACACTGTGCTCGCTTGCTCCTGCGCTTGATAAGGTCCAACGTTTAGAATTATTCCGCAGGTTTATTGTTTGAAAGATGGGCGACGCTAATATGTTTGCCGAAATGATGTATGGAACTTGTGAAACGTAACCAAAGTCAATTGGTAACACTGAGTTCACTAGCTCATGCGCCTGTTAAGGTCCAACGTTTAGGACTATTCCGCAAGTTCTTTTTCATTTTTTGAAAGATGAGCGACCATATTTTTTTTTCTAAAAATAGGCGCCGCTAATATGTTTACCGAGATGATGAGATGATGTGTGGAACTTGTGAAACGTAACCAAAGGTCAGTTGGTAACACTGAGCTCAATAGCCCATGCGCTTAATAAGGTCCAACGTTTAGTAGTGTTAAGCAGGATTTTTTTAAAGATTGTATTTGCATTTTGTGGTAAAATTGCTACACCTACGGTATAGCACTAATATATCCTGAATTTGCTAGTAGTAATGAAATCACAATAATAAAAGCCAATTATCTGTTTTGCTAAAAAACTTTATTGGTCTTGTTGCACTCTTAATAGTATCCATTTATACTTAATCCCTCTTTTATTAAAAAGACCACCCCACCACCCCCGCCACCTCAGTTTAACCATGACGGTGAGCCATGCAAATGGTTAGAAATATCGGCAATTAAAAAGCCTTAATCTTGAGTACCCATTATATTGTAAAATTTATACATAAATCCCGTGAAGATATTAGGTTACAATTATATAGAAGAAATTACTCTAAAAGTAAGTAAATTGCATTATTGTTACACATAAGTAACTAATACAGAGTTTTTTGAAAATCAATAAACTATCGCTAAGTTAGAGCATTTCAGACTTAAAAATAAACGCGGCAGCTCAACTGTCTCTCAACGTAACTCGATTAAGCAAACGAATGGAAAACGGCAGCATTAAAAGTTCCACTTCAAGGATCCATCGCGGGTCGTCTCAACTCAAACGCAAACTAATTACCTCCTTATTAACCAGCGGCGGAATTAGTATCAACTTGTTAAGCGCGACTGCATTTACTTACTATTTTGTTGTTTAATTCGCGTAGTTAACTACTTGACAAACTTATTCACTTAATTAACTTGAACTTAACCGCTTCTGACAAAGTTAGATAGACTATAGTCGGCTGACTAACTGTCTCTATTAATAATACTATTGACACTGTTTCTTTAATATAATAACTTTTGCTTTATCTCTTCTTATTTCAGTCTCTTGTGGCATTTTTAGAATCAAATGAACCTTCAAAGATTATCTATATCAGCGATATTCGTATCAAAAAGGCTGTAACCAATTTAAACTCTTGTTTGAATACGAGTCTCTGTCTCTCTCTAAAAAAGAAATTAATCAAAGATGCACTGCTACTTCTGAAGGACTAAATGCTCCACTCATATGCCAATGCACAGTTAACCATAAATTGTTTAGCGCGAGTATTTTTGACGGTAGAGATACTACCGAAGTAAACCCTAATTAAACTGAACAATTTTACCATCTTGCAGTTTGCTATTATCCAATTACGTATTACGTATAATTGAAGGTGAGAACCATAGATCGATCGGGTAAGTACCATTGCCGCCCTTATAATCCGTCGTAAAACGTTACTTGTATTTCGGTTGGAGAGGTGCGGTTGCCGGCTACACTTTAAAGCGAGGCCCATCTTAGTCCTCAGGAATAGCAATATTTCTACGTTCGAGCTCAGATAGGATTTCAGTCGTATTTGTGGTTGTACGTGATGTCTATGGACTGTACTACTTAACATCAGGTGATTTGCATGTTCATTTCCTTCTCTTCTCATATTAAAAAAAACCTAATTTATATTACTTGACAACGGGATTAAATAAGTACTGTATACAGAATTAAGAAGTTTATCCGCAGGATAGTGTGTCACGAGTCGTCTAAACTCAATCGCAAACTAATTAACTTATTTAACGAGTCACGGTATTAGTAGTAACTTTTAACACGTTTAACTTTAGTTACTTTGTTGTCAACTACTTAACATAGTACACTGAGTTAAGTTTTTCTTTTGATTTTTTTAAACCTCTATTTCTGGCTTATAGTAATAGTACAGAACTGGTTAGAACTGGTTTAAGGGGTAACAATCCGGATTTTTACAGTTCCTATCTTCGTCCATAGAAATAGCAACATATCTATGATTAACTCCAATTAAGAGTCCTGTTCTACGTGGAATCACGGACGTATTGTAAACTATTTAACATAATTCCTTATTTCTCAATATATCACAGTAAGAACACATATTGTTTAACTTTTTTGAAGAGTTCCACGTCGTAAAGTAAGAAAAATACATTACATTGAAGTTCTGGCTATTTGTAGCAACAATAAAAAAGATCAAATAATTTTATTTCAAAACTATTTGATCTTTTT